>JAOAOB010000044.1:25798-49664 GCA_027563665.1 Antrozous pallidus | reverse complement strand
GTGTGTACAGAGGCCAGAATAGTAGGATCAAAATTCAAACAGCAGTTTTTACCTGAGATGATTGCTACCATACTTCAGTTTCTATGTCTCTCTCCTTTTCTTTTCCTCTGGCACCACAGAGTTCAAAGACTGGGATCATGGACAATTGCAGGCGCTGACTGGTCGCAGCCAGGCCAGCTGGGCCTGTGCGCACCCCCATGTGCGTCTACCCTTCTTTCCCACCCCAGAGCCCCGCGCACAAGCGCCACCGCCCAACCCTGGTCATTCCCAGGACCCATGTGCTAGCTCGTCTCCTCCTGAATAAAACCTGCTCTCCCTGTCACTCTGTCTCTTTCTTGAATTCTTTCCTGCCTGCGTCTAAGGTCTGAAGGTCCCAGATCTTTCCGGGGAGGGCCAGCCCGGCACCTCGGCACCCCCTTCCCTGGGCACTCTGTCTCGGACTCCTCCTAGTCTGCACAGGGCGGGAGGAGATGAAAGAAGAGGGGAGATGACGAGAGCCCCAGCTAGGCCCTTGGGCCACCGCAGCTAGCATCCCCAGAAGAGGTGTGCCTGTACCCCCAAATGCATGGAATCCAAACTCCCTCTCCTTTGGCAACCTGGCCTGTGGGATCAACAGGCTGCGCCTGGGGTCCTGGGGACTTCCAGGGCCCAAGGCAGGGTTGGCAACTGTGCACAGCGCCCTCCCGCAGCGGCCCAGCAGTATCTCTGAGGCTGCCCAACTTGGGGCCAGGAACTTGGCCCCGCCCCAGGGAGGCATGGGGCCCAGCCTCTGACTTGGGTTGTGCTGCAGAGCTCAGATTCAATGACTTTATTATTATACCAAGTCTGAGTGCATCCTCTGACTCCTGCTGCCTCCCTTATAAGCCACATCGCATTTTTTGCCCCTGGACCCTGTCCCTGGGCCCCTTGGCACCTGCTCACATCCCTGGGACGGTCAGAGCTTGAGCATCAGCCCTGAGGCACACACTGTTGCACATGGTGTTATGGGTATGAGCCTCATGGAGCTGGAACCTAAACTGGTGCCCTTACCCTCGTCGGCTCTCAGCCCAGGACCCAGCCTGCCTAACGGGGTCACTTAGGATTAGGGGGGTGACTTGGGAAGCCTTTTGCTAAGCACAGGGGAGGCACATCACAGAGTCCCTGTGAATGGGGGTTCTGCTTCCTCATCCCCACGTACTGAATGGGGAACTGAGGTCCCGAGGAGCCAGTCTAGTGGCTCTCCCAGCTCCCCAGGGAGTCAGGGGCAGGAGCACAGGCCACAGGAGATGAACCTCGCAGAAGCCCTGTGGCCCTGGAAGTAGCCACACACAGCGGCTCCTTGGTGATGGGCTTCAGGGCCTAGAACCTGGGACAGCCTTTGTGGATCAGGCGGGGCCACTACGGGGCAGAGTGGACGGTGAGGGTGGGAAAAGGGAGGGTGGGTTGGGGTCCTCAGAGACAGCTAGGCAGCAGGTGCAATGGGATTGGGTGCTTCATTCAGTGCCTGTTCTCTGAGAAACAGCCAGGAGTGGCAGGGCCCGACGGGTTCTGCCCCCAGGGCAGGGCAGTTCATGTGTGTGGGCACCGAGGCAGATGGCTGTCCAAAGCAGGCCTGGGTGGGCAGGATGAGGCCAGGACCTGGTCTTCGGGGATGGGTCAGAGGCAGAGAAAAGGCTGGGGTGCCTGGTGTACTTGGCAGTGCCTTCTGCTCCTCCTTGGGCAGAGCTTTCTCTGGCCCTAGACCCCAGCATCTCATCCACCATTTGGTCTGATGTCCCCGAAGCCGGTCACCAGCAGAGGCTGCCCTCAGGGGAGTAGGAGCTGAGCAAGGCCAGAGGGACAGCCTGTCGGTGCAGGAGAAAGGCCCGAGGCGTGCCACTTCAGCAGGGCCACACCTCCACCCTGCAGTGCATTCCACAGAAGGGTAGTGCCAGGTGACACCTGCCAGGGCCAGAGGGAGGGCGCCCAGGGATTGGTGTGCAGGAGGGACCCGGAGCTGTGAAAGAAGCAGAAGAGGATATGAGAGCCTGGGAGGACAGTGAGTCTGGTGGTGTGGGATCTTGGGAGAAGGGCAGTGGGATTGGGAGCTTCATTCAGTCCCACAAGGACCCTCCGCTCAGCCCTGGCCCACTGAGTCAGATCCAGGCATTTTTATACTTTTTACACTTCCTCCCCGGCCAGATTGAGTATAAAAATCCAGCTCTGGCCCTAGCTGGTTTGGCGTGGTGGATAGAGCTTCGGCCTGCAGACTGAAAGGTCCCAGGTTCGATTCCAGTGAAGGTCACGTGCCAGAGTTGCAGGCTTGGTCCCCAGCGGGGAGCGTGCAGGAGACAGCCAATCAATAATTCTCTCTCATCACTGTATCTCTCTCTCCCTCTCCCTTCCTCTCTGGATTCAATAAAAATATATATTTAAAAAAAAACCCCAGCTCTGTGTGATAAGATGCTTCATCCTTTTGTTACTGGAAAGGGGGCTTGGCAAACGGTGAGTCAGTCTGTCAGGGATGGCCGGTGAATGGGGGTTCTGCTTCCTCATCCCCACGTACTGAATGGGGAACTGAGGTCCCGAGGCTTTCTGACTTCATGCAGGAAACATTTCACAACATGAGTCTAGGTGACTATGGGAGAACACTAAAGCTAGGGACAGTGAAACCAGAAGGGGCTTAGTGTAGAAGCAACAGGAGAGCCTAGGCTGGGCTGTCCTAGCTCATGGGAAGTGAGAGAAAAGGGAGCCTGGGTCCCCCAGAGGCCGGGAGCTCAGAGCAAGCGGGAGCTGGTACCTCCCTCCGGTTTAAAAGCAGCACATCCAGGTGCCAGCACTTCCCGCCTCCGCACACCCTGCCAGTCTCACCGCACTTCCTTCACCTCTCTAGTGTGGACTTCCACTCAGCCGGCTTCCGCGAGGTTCTGGGTGGTAGTTGTTCTGCCGTTTGATTGTGGGTTTGATGTGGTTGTGAGAGGCAAAAAGTATAGATGATTACCTATGCTGCCACCTGGTCCTCCTGCTAATCCTCACACCTTTTGTGTATTTCTGATCGCTGTGTGCTGCCTGGAGTCAGCTGCACTGTCTGGGCCTGCCTGGCCATCATACCTCATTCAGGGCGGAGCTGCCAGGGTCCCTGGTAAGCAGGACGTTTGCTGTGGGCTCTGGAAAAGCCACCCTGATCAAGTTTAGGAAGTCACGTATGGCCCAAGTTTCCTAAGAGTTTCATCACAAACTATAGCTGAATTTATCAAACAAGTTAAAAGAGTATTTTTCCGTATCTACTGAGATTATCACGCAGTTTTTATCACCTATTTCTGCTCTGTTAATGTGGCATATTGTACTAACTGGTGTTAAACCACGATGGTTTAGACCTTCCTTTTCTCCTAACGTCAGTTCCCAGGTGTTATTCTCGCCTAAAAATTGTCTCTTTCACCTGAGGGAAAGTTTAGTTAATGTGGTTGTTCATACTAACCTCTTCCAATTTTTAAAAATCTCTGCCCTGTCCATGTTTCTTCCGTTCCCCTCTTTATTACAAATATTATCTCTGTATCAGCTTTCCTGCCTGATCGATCTTGCCTGAGGTTTGCCTAGTTCATTAAATTTAAGGAACTTACCTTTGGCTTTGCAACCCTGTAATTTCTTTATTACCTAGTCCGGGTGTTTCTTTTATTCATTTTAAATCACCGCTGACTTTCTTCCTTTAGTTGGCTGATCTTTTATTCTCTTCCTTATGCTCTCTCTCAGTTTCCTCTGACATTTTTCTCACTTCTTGACCTAAACAAGACATACTCTGTTCTATTTGTACTAAATCCAGATAAGACTGGTCATTTCCCTCGAGGTACAAGCCCCATGTCCCTGTAAATATTAGGAGGTGGTATTGTAACCATTGTGAGTCATATATGCTTCTTAATTATCATTTGGACATTTCTTTAGAAGTGCATTTTTTAAAATTCCAAATGTAGGGGGGCTTGTACCCATTTCTGATATAAGAGTGAGAAAGCTTAAAATAACAATGAGGCTGTTGCTTTCCAACACAAGGCAACTGGAAGTGACCTCTGAGAACAGAAATTCAGGCTCAGTATTTACCAAGGATGTAAACAAAGGCAGAGAAATAAAATGTCCAGCGTCAGTAACAAGAGATGGGGTACAGGACGCCCCTTGTAAACTCAGACAGTGAACTTGGTGGCAAGTGGCCTTGTCCCATGGTGTCCTCTGTGATCTGCTCCTGTCCAGCGTCTATCAAAGTTGTTGCCAGGCAAGACTCCTACCCATTAGAATACGGTGGGTACCAGGGGCCTGGGTCTGCGGGAGAAGGGAGAGTGGAGAGTGGAGGGACAGCAGGAGGAAGGAAGGGACGTTGGAGGTGGAGCCCCAACAGCCTGGGTGTCACAGGCTGGCACCCGGTGAGGGGAGGGCATTGGGAGGACAGCCACCAGGAGAGGTGCCAGGGAGCAGCACACAGAACTCGGGGCCTTTGGTCAGAGCCCCGCAGGCACTGCAGAGCGGGGTGCTGCCTGGAAGCCGGTCCCAGGCACTGTCCACGGTGAGGAGCAAAGCCGTCCTGTGGACACAAAGCTGCGCTGTGGCCCGTGGCCCTCTGAGCAGTAGGGCAGAGGGAGTGAGGTTCAGTGTCATTGTCAGTGTGGTCACACTTGTCCTGAGGTTTGGTGGGGCCCGAATGGGACAGCCAGTGACGTGAATGAGGGCCTCCACGAGCGTCCCGCCCCCGACCCCAAGACTCCGTTGTGACACCGGAGTTCCCGCGGGTGCTGGCACATTGCTGCCCGCACAGCACCCCACCCGCCACACTGGTCCAGCTTCCACTGCAGTGTTGCAAAATGGGGCTGTTAGGTAACAGAAGTGGTGCCGTTTGCCCACCTGCCCTCAGCCTTCCCCTATCAGGGCTCAGACATCCTCACCACAGCCCAGGCTTTGGCCCTGTCCCTGATGCCCACCCAGCCCCACCCTCACTCTGGGCATTCATTCCTGTCACTCAGACCCAGCTCCCTGAGACCCCAAATGGTGGCCTGAAGCCAGAAGGTCTCCTGCTCAGAGCCGGAGTGCAGGGCCCTTCTCCCCTCCCTCCCACTCACAGCTGCTGGCCTGAATGCCCACGTTGGAGCCCCTTCCGCTGGGCCAGGCAGCTCAGCCCCGCCAAAACCTCCCGTCAGGTCCAGGCTGGATCACACCCTGTGTTGCTCCAGCTCTGTCTTCAGCACTCACCCCCACACCTTGTCCAACACTCACTGCAGTGCGGTGTTTATGTCTGTCCTCACCTCCTGTGGGTTCCAGGAGCCCAGGAACCCACTCAGTGAACTCCTTCCCCTAAGACCTGGTCCATGCTGGGCACATTTTATCAAGGAGAATTAAGGGAGGGGGGAGGGAGGGAGGGAAGGAGGGGGGGGAAGGCGGGAGGGCGGGAGGGAGGGAGGGAAAGAGGGAAGGAGGGAGGGAGGGAAAGAGGGAGGTAGGGAGGGAGGAAAAAGAAATAAGAAGCAACAAGTAGGAAAAAAGAGAGGGAGATTGTAGAAGAGCACAAAGAGAAAATAAAAAAGCAGGAAACTGATGGAGTGGAGGAAGAGAGGAACAGGAAAGTGGAGGGATGGAGTCATGGACACTGGGACAACCATAACCCACATGAGCTCCCAAAAATGCCATCACATGAAACTAAACCCTGGAAAACTTCCTCACACCCAAAATCTGAGACCTAAGACCTTCGGAACCTCTCAGGGAGGTCTCCACTTCACCTTCAGTCAACGCCATGATGAGTCTATGCCACCATCTCAAGCCACAGCTAGAAGCTGGCTTTTCCAAGTTTAATAGGAATCAGAGGGTGAATAGGAGGCCATGGGACACACCCCTTATCCTGGCCGCCCTCCTGTGAGAGGCACCAGCCTTCGGAGCATCTTCTGTATCTGCAACCCTAAAGTCAGGAAAGTTGGGGGGATCAAGAGGGCAGGAGGCTCTGGACACTGTGGAGGGGGAGACGAAAGGTGAGGAGGTTGGAAGGAAGACATTGGAATTGGGAAAGAAGCAGGGGTGTCAACAAGAGAGATGAAGGGTCTCCCCACCATGGGAACTCTGGCTGGCCTCACCTAAGATCCAGGGGGAGGAGGAACATAATTCTGGATCTGGGAAATGTAGCTCATTTCCCGGGCATACACCCCAGGGAGGTCTTGATGACCACAGATGTATCCCCAGCTCACAATCCCTACCTGGAACCAGGTGAATTGTCAGCTGGATACCAGGGGGCTCCCACAGTCACCCTGTGGGGAGATGCAGGACTCAGTGAACATCTCCACACGGGTCCCTTCATGGAGCTTCTGAGTCCCAATTCCATCAGGCCACGAGGGGAGGAGGACAGAGGAGGGGACAGGTGGTGTCTCACCTGGCAGGAGTCCTGGCCCTCACTCCCAGCACACGCATGTCATCCTAGATGATCTGCCCAGTGTTGTTGGAAGAGTTCTGGCAGTGCTGGTTACAGACCCTGTTCCCCACAATGGGAACAATCACCTCCTGTAGCTGGTAGGGCCTGGGCAGCGCAGCTGTGGGGAGGGGCTGGCTGAGAACCAGGGTTTGTTCAGGCTTCTGCTCCTGTCAAAACCCAGGCACTCTTTCCATTCCCTCTGGGTCACCCCCAGCCATCAGCAGAAGGCACAGGGAGTCCATCAGTGGGCCCTGACCCTTACATCAAGAAGCAACTACTCCTGGCCCTGAGACTTACTCTCCCAGGAGCAACTAAACACATTCAGTTCTGGATTCAGCACTTCATCAGACAGAGTCTGGTCTTCAAGCCTGAGAACAGACACTGAGGAGGAAGTGTTTTCCCAGGACTTTTCTCCTTGGAAAGGAATGGATCAAGGGCTCATCCCAGAGAAATGCATCACAACAGGAAGGAAACACTTCTGCAATGAGGGGTCATTTTCTCATTCTGATTTAGGGACCTGCCCACTGTGAGATCACCACAGGCCCTGCCTTTCGCTCTCAGACTGACTCAGCCTTAGGAGGTCAATCAAGGTCAGAACAGGACCACCAGGGCCTGGGGAGGAATGAGGAAGAGTAAGAGGAGGGCCTCTCAGCCTGGAAGAGTAAAATCCTGTGTCCTCAGTGTTCATGAAGCTTATCATGAACCCCCAGCTCTGCTCACATTAAGGCTCAACAGGAAATCTCCCCTCTGATAACCAAATGTAGAATTAGCTCATGGCCCAGAAATTCTACTCATAGGGTATACCCCATCGAATTGAAAACAGGGATCCAAGATGCTGACAGAGTAGGTGGAAGTTATACTCACCTCCTCCCAGGACCAAATTATAATAACAACTAAATTTTAGACAATCAACCTGAATAATCAACTGACGACCGGCTGAAAAGAAATCTTGTATTAAGGACACATGAAAGAAGCCACATGGAGAAGGATAGGGAGGGTGGAGACACAGAAAGGGCTGTCATTGAGAATTAGGAGGAACACTGCAGCTGCAAAGGTCTCCTCTGAGAAGAGAGGGATCTGCACCCTTCCTGAGTCCCCAGCCTGAACACCAGTGCCTGGAAGAGGAGCTACACAACGTCTGGCTGTGAACTTCAGTGGGGACAGCACTTGCCAGAGTGAGACAGGAGACTGATAGGAACTGAGACGCCCTAGAGTGGAGGCCTAGGGTGGTAACGGCAGGTGGAAAGCTTGGCTTCCTCCATTGTCAGGGAAACCCAAGCCTTTGTTCTCTCCACCTCTGTGGCTGCCACCATTTCTGTACTGTTTATAATTGAAACTTTGTAGCATTGAGTGGAGGCCTAGGCCAGCAACAGCAGGAGGAAAGATCAGCTTCCTCTGTTGCCAGGAAAACCAAAGCCTTCTTCCTGCTCTCAGTGGTGGCAGCCATCTTGGTTGGGTTTTATTTGCATAATCCACTCCTGATTGGCTGCTGGGCATGGTTGTGGATGTGGCTTTGTTTGTGTAGCAAAGGTATGGTCAAATTTGCATATTACTCTTCTATTAGATAGGATTATTGCACTATTTTCCATATGAAACATGTTAAACTTACTTGTCCCCCACCCTGTATTTACAATGAAACAAATACTGGGCCATAAAAAAACACACAAGCTCACAGCAGCATGATTGATAACAGCCAGAAGGAGGCAACAGTCTCTAGATCAGGAACTGACATCAAAATGCTCCCTCCACCCAGTGGATGTTACTCGGCCACAAAAAGAAATGCAGTTCTGACACAGGTAACAACACAGCTGGGCCTGGAAAGTGTCATGCTAGCGGAAAGAAGACAAGCACAGGAAAGCCACACGTTGCACGGTTCACATTCATATGAAGCATCCAGAACAGGTGAATGCACAGAAGTAGAACGCAGCTCCGTGGCGGCCAGAGCCTGGGGAAGGGGAGGTACCATTTCATGGAGACCAAGCTGTGTGTGGGAGGACAAAGAGTTCTGGAGACGGTGCTGGTGAGGGCTGCACAACATGCTCAATGTGCAGGGCACCACGGAACTGTCCCTTGTCAGTGCCAGTACATTGTGCTGCACATTTTGCCACAGTAAAAAGGTGGAGGGTTCCCCCAAATGGCCAAGAATAAAGTGTTTTCACCAAACTCTCTACCACACCTCCAGCGGCTGCCCTGTGTCTCCCTCCGCACACCAGCAGGTCTCCCTGAGCCTTCCCTCCGAGGCTGCTGTAACCCCAGCCGCTCACCCAGCACATCTTCCTCTCAGGGACCTTCAGCGAGGCCGGTGGGAGGGGGACCAGGCTGATGTGCTCAGAGAGTGTCACAGGGGCCTCCAGCTTCAGCAGGGCGACGTCCGCGCCCCCCTCTGCAAACAGGCTCTGGTTGAACTTGGGGTGGGGACGATCTTAGTCACATTTGTCAGTGTGTCATGGTCGTAGAGTCTCAGCCGCCCAACTTGAACCCTGAGGCCATGAGCCTCCATGTCCTCCCTGGCTGAGGGACCAGCAGCCTCTCAGAGGAGCCTCCAGGGCAGAGCCGGTCTGGGCACAGCAGCAGGGGTGGGGCTGCACTAACAGGGCTTCCCCCAGCCCCAGGGCCCTGCCCACATTCCCCCTCCCATCACCCCTCCATGTGTTTCCCACCCACACCCCAGCCAGGGGGTCTCGGGCTGCATGGCCCACCTCTGGGTACAGTGGGCTGTGGTCAGCACCCACTGCTGGTGGATGAGGGAGCCCCCACACAGGTGCTGCCACAGCTGCAGCTCCTTATTGTACTTCCCGACGCTGACCTGCCAAGGCCATCTCCCAACAGGGGCATTGCCCACCCCCATGGTGCCACCCTGCTGCCTCCCTGAGCTGGGACCTGGGAACAAAGGAAACACCATCAAGACGGTAGCAGGGCCCCGCACACTCAGAATCTCCCAGGACGACACAAGGAGTCCCACCCTGAGTTGATGATGAGGGACCTGGGCAGTCTGAGCAGAAGATGGAGACAGAGAGTGAGGACTCACCTGGGAACAAAACCACGGAGCCCCCAAGGCTGGAAGGCTCTGGAGCAGCTGCCACAGCATCTGCAGGGATGGCAGGGGCCTGGCTGAGACCACCAAGAGCTGGCATACGCGTGTGGGGGTAGAGCAGACAGAGTCTGGACAAGAGCATCCTCACCTTGAGGAACCTTCCTTGGGACCCTCCCAGCAACCCTTCATCCCCTGTCACAGGAAGGGGCAGGCAGGGGTCCCTGGCTGGGCCATGGGCAGAGAGAGCTTCTCCTCTCTCAGGCCCCTCCCAGGTCAGAGGGCAGTAGGCAGGCATCGAGTAGCTGCTGCTGGGCCCTGGCGCTGCCTCCACCGGACCTGCCCCCTGGCTGTCACTGGGCAACAGCCCCCACTGGCTGCAGGGATCTCAGCCACAAACACAGCCAGGATGCAGAATGAGCAAGGAGAGCATGCCCAGAGGTGCAGGTTTGCTGGCAGAAGCCCCAGAGCGCTGGGCCCAGGCAGGCAGGCCCAGAGAGGCAGACACTCAGAGCTGCTACTGGGCCCCTCGAGCCACGGGGCAGCAGCTGAATCCACTGAACCCTGGTGGCAGCGTGGAACATGCCATCTGACTAGAGCGTGCCATCAGAGTGTCACGAGGCCTGTGGCCTCGCTCACTGCCTCCAGCGGAGGCCGAGCATACTGCCCTCTGCCGGGGGCTCTCTGGGAGCTGCACGGAGACAGGCTTCATGGGCACCAATCAGGGAGAGGCACCTGGGAGTGAGGTGGACGAAGCAAAGCTGGGCAGAGGGCGAGGCTGGAGCACAATGCAGGCTGATGACCCCTTGACCAGCCCACGGCAGACCCAGTCCACAGCCCCAACAGGGACACAAGGCCAGTCCCCGCCTCTTCCTGCACAGCCAAGAGGGACCTGACGGGGTGAGGTAGCCAGAGCAACTGCCAGGCCTCCCAGCCGCTGCCATCAAGTCCTGCCCTGAGAGGACCTGGCCGGCCTCTGTGTCCGGCAGCGAGCACCGCCCTCTGCTCCTGTGCTGAGGAGGTGGCCGCCAGACCATCGAGGAGTCCCTGCCCAGGAAACTGGAAAGGAGAGGCTCAGGGTGCACCTGAGTCTGACAGGGCAACTCACTGTCCACCGGCTGCCATTTGCCAGTCCCCCAACTGGGACCCACGTGGCTGGTGGCCACCCAAACCACAGTGGTTTTCAGGCCTGTGGGCTGGCAGCTTCCACACTGGGGCCCAAGTAGAGGCATTAAAATGACCCCCTCAAGGCGGGACCTGGACAGAACAGCTGAAGCTGGAAGATGGCTGTCTCTGGACAGGAAGCCTGTCCTCCAGGCCACAGGGAACACTCCCCTCCAGTGACTCACCTGCACCCTGATCCGGGATGCGGGATAATGACCTGGAAGGAGGAGGAGCCCCGCCTGTGTCCCTCCTGGGACCTGGGGGCATGGTGCTTCCCTCCCCGCACCAGGCATGTCAGTCCTGGTCCGGAGAAGGGGACAGATTCCGCCAGGAGACAGGAGAGGCTCACTTGGCAGCCATCGCTGTGCCTTGTCTCTTTGCACTCCTGGTTCTGAGGGACCAGTGTCAGGAAGGAGGGGCATGTGGTGGCAGGTGTCTGAATGTGCTGTGGCTGCCTAAGGAATTAGCAGACACTCAGGGTCTTAAAACAACCGGGATTTATTCTCTGGTTGTGGGGTCAGGTGTATGAAATCAGCCGCCAGCAGAGGGTTCCCTCTCAGAGGCTCAGGGAGAGAATGCGTCCCAGGCCCTCTCCCAGCTCCCCCGCGGGGCGCCATCCCTGGTTTTCCTGGCTGCACTGCCCGGTTCCAGTCTTCTCCTCCGTGGCCACATGGTCTTCCCTCCAGTCTGTCTCTGTGCTCTTTCCACAAGGACACCAGTCACATTTGATGAGAGCCCCTCCTCCATGCCCTCATCTAACCCTGATTCCATGGCGAAGACTTTTTCCAAAGGAGGTCCCATTCACAAGTGCCAGGGCATATGGGATTTAGACATATGTTTTGGGGACACACACACACACACACGGATCACCTAACAGTAGGGTCCTTGATTGTGCTAATCCACAGGGGGCACAGCTGTGGCAGGCATGGGCAGGAGGAATGTGTGTAGCCCAGGTGCCCCCTGGGGTGTCCCCCGCTCCCTTTCCCTATTTTGATGATAAGTGGACAAGTGTAGCAGGCAAGGCTTCCGAAGGGCTTGGGACCATGAACTGGATAGATCTCTGAGTCAGGCCGGGCCAGCAGAGAGGGAGTTGAGGGGGAGGGGACCTGAAATACATGATGGGGACCCCTGCAGAGGACCCCATGGATCTGCCCACCAGCACATCTCTCTGGGGTCCCCAGGATGAGCTGTCTGCTGGAGCCTGCAGGGCTGCTCCCCAGGTGTGCTAGGGGCACACAGCCCTCGGGGTCAGCCCTCTTGGCAGTTAAGTCCTTTTCCTTGGGCTTTTTCAAATCATGGCTTTAGGTTCCAGTCTGTTGACACACCTGGTGTTGCTCCTGTGGAGACCAGCAGGTGCTCCCCTCCCATCTCAGTGTTTGTTCAGGGAGTGGCCCCAGGACCTCTGGGGGCTGTGCAGAATGACTAGCAGTAGCTGATGGCTCATAGCTGCCACTTCTCCCTGGGGGGAGCGATTCCAAAAGGCAGCTCCTCCCAGGCCGCAGGCTCTGGGCAGCGGGTCTTAGGTGCACCTGTGAGAGCTGCTCCAGCTGAGACCTGGATCTTCCTTGTCTGCACAGCTGTCCATGCTCCTCTGGCGGCAGGGGAGGCAGGGGAGTGGCATGGCCCCATGGACCATCCAGTGCTGGGCCAACTGAGCCCAATATTCTTTTTTCAGGGTATTTGAATAACAGGAAGGCCCATTTATTTTTTGTTCTATTAAACTTTTTTTTGTTTTGTTAATCCTTACCCAAGCGAATATATACCCAAGCAAGTATGTATATATATGCCTGCAAAGAGAAAGGTAGAGTGATAGAGAGTTGGAAACATCAATGAGAGAGAAACATTGATCAGCTGCCCCCTGCATACTCCCTACTGGGTATGTGCCTGCAATCAAGGTATATGCCCTTGACCAGAATTGAACCTGGGACCCTTGAGTCTACAGGCCAACACTCTATCCACTGAGCCAAACCGGCTAGGGCCCAAGGATATGTTTCCCATTGATTTCTGAAGAGAGTGGAAAGAAGGGAGAGGGAAGGGAGAGGGAAAGGGAAGGGGGGGTAGGAGGAAGAGAGGGAAAGTGAGAGAGAGAGAGAGAGAGAGAGAGAGAGAGAGAGAGAGAGAGAAATCCATTGAAGAGAAACACACTGATTTGTTGCCTCCCACACATGGAATCCGAACCGGGATCGAACCCGTGATCCTTTGGGGGAATGGCCACTGTTCTAAGCACTGGCCCAGACCTATTTGTTCTATTTTTAATGTCCAAGGGCACTTGGTTGTTATTTGTTTGTTCTGAGAAGTAAACAGTATGATATAATCCTTGTTTTATAAATGCAGTTTCTCTCTCACCTCCCTGAAAACTTACTCAAACTTACTCTGTTTCTCATCATTGCTAGTTGAATAGGTTTGAAGAACTTTTTTTTCATTTGTTTTGACTTTGTTTTCTAACTTTCCAATTCAATGCTTTCCTGGTCAGCCCCCACAGTTTTTTTCGTATTTAAAGACAACTCACTAAATTTTGGACTTGTTTATGCCAAAAATTACCACCATAAACAAGTGTACTTAAAGAAATGCTTTTATTTTTTAAATTTAATAAATCTTTGTTGTTCAGATTATTATAATTATTCCTCTTTTTCCCCTATAGCTTCCCTTAACCCAGTTCCCACCCCACCCTTTGCCCTTACCTCCCCCGCACTGTCCTCATCCATAGGTGTACCATTTTTGTCTAGTCTCTTCCTGCACCTCCCACACCCATTTCCCCCAGAGAATTGTCATTCCACTCCCTTCCTATGCACCTGATTCTATTATATTCACCAGTTTATTTTGTTCATCAGATTTTGAATTCACTTGATTTTTAGATTCACTTGTTGATAGACATGTATTTGATGTTCATAATTTTTTTAAATTCACAATTATGATTCTATTTCTCAGACAGCTCTGATGCTTTTGTGTCCTCACCCTCTTAATGTGGTATTAAGACTGTGGGTGGACACACTGTGGCTTGTAGGCTAAGAAGGGCCCACTGTTGTTCATAATTTTTATCTTTACCTTTTTGTTCTTCTACCTCTTCTTAAAGAATACTTTTCAGCATTTCATATAATACTGGTTTGGTGATAATGAAGTCCTTTAGCTTTTTCTTATTTGTGAAAGTCTTTATCTGACCTTCAATTCTGAATGATAGCTCTGCTGGATGGAGTAATCTTGGTTGTAGTTTCTTGCTATTCATCACTTTGAATATTTCTGGACATTCTCGTCAGGCCTGCATAGTTTCTGTTGAGAAATCAGCTGACAATCATATGGGTGCTCCCTTGTAGGTAATTAACTGTTTTCTCTTGCTGCGTTTTTAAAAAAATGTATTTTATTGATTTTGTTTGTTTGTTTACAGAGAGGAAGGGAGAGAGAAAAACATCGATGAGAGAGAAAATTTAACAGCTGCCTCCTGCACACCCCCTGCTGGGGATGTGCCCTGAACCAAGGTACATGTCCTTGACCAGAATTGAACCTCTCAGTCTGCAGGCCCACACTATCCACTGAGCCTAACAGGTTTCGGCTCTCTTGCTGCTTTTAATATTCTCTCTTGGTCTTTTGTTCTTGGCATTTGAATTATGATGTGTCTTGGTGTGGTCCTCTTTGGATTCCTTTTGTTTGGGGTTTTGTGTGCTTCCTGGACTTGTTAGTCTATTTCTTTCATCAGGTGGGAGAAGTTTTCAGTCATTAATTCTTCAAATAGGTTTTCATTATCTTGCTCTCTCTCTTTTTCTGGCACCCCCATAATTTGGATATTGGTATGCTTGAGGTTGTCCCAGAGGCTCCTAACACTATCTTGATTTTTTAGATTCTTTTTTCTTTTTGCTTTTCCAGCTGTTTTTTCTTGTTTGTCCTTTTTCATATCCTTGAGGGTCTCATTAAATTTATTGGCCTTTTCTAGGAAATTCTTGAAAAACCTTATAACTGTGGTTTTGGACTCTATATCCAGTCATTTGTTTCCCCCCATTTCTTTCATTTGTGATGTTTTCTTGTCTGCATTTTTGCTGCTTCCCTGAGTTGGTTGAGTAGCTTTGTGTGGTAGGTGTCCTCTAGGGGACGGTGGCTCAGCCTCCCCAGGTACCTGAGATGGACACTCTTGGTGCACCCCTTCATGGGCTGCACAATTTTGTTGCAGTTAAGCATAGATTGCTGTTGGTATCTCTGCAAGGGGTTGACCTCCAGGCCAATTGGCTGGGAGGATCAGCTGTGTCTATGCTGGAGAGCTTCTGTGCTCAGCTTGGATGGGGCGGAGTCTCAGGGCTGAGCAGTCAGCCTTGCTTTCCTGTCAGCCCTACGCCTTAGGGCTCAGTGTCTTATGGCAATGTCTGCACGCACCTCTGAGAGAAAGCTGCTCCTGGGTTTTTCCTGCTGGCAAACAGTCCAGTTTCTCCCTGTATGAGTCTGGGTTCCCTGAGTCTCGCCCAGAGCTGGATTTCAGCGCAGTTGGGAGCCTTTGTTTTCCTATGGTTCCAGGAAGCCAGCTGGGTATTTTGCCATCCAGCCTAAAAGAATGCTTCTATTGAAAAACATTTTTTTTAGAGAGTAAGATAGAAAGAGGAAAACATTCATGAGTGAGAAACATTGATCAGTTTAATCCCGCATGCCCCCGACTGGGGATTGGGCCAGCAACCTGGGCATGTGCCCTGATTGGGAAACAACCTAGAGAACGCTTGGTTCCTGGGCTGATACTCACCTGCTGAGCCACACCAGTCGGGTGCAAGAATACTTTTCTAATGAACAGACACAACTGTGTCTATTAACAGTTCAAATGCTGCCTGGAATCTGTCAGCCTGGCTGGCTGGTGGACTATTTGATTCTGTTCTAGGATAACTGGGTGGAAACCTGGCTTCCCAGATGCCAGTTCTCTGTTTTGCTGGGACCAATAGTTCTAGAGATTTATCCATCACCCACCTCCCAGGGTGACCCCAACTGCAGGAGAGAGAGGAGGGCCTGGGTCCTGACTGTGTTTCCAGTCCCATGGCTCTCACCACCTTCCTCTGTGTGGGGTGACCCCCTCCAGCCCCTGCCAAGATCTGAGTTGCCTAGGTCTCTCAAGTTCAACGTGGCCCCACCTCCATGTGTCCTCCTGCACAGTGAGGGGTCCTTACAGCAAGCACCAGAACAGTGGGCTGCACTTCTCTCCAAGCCCCCATCTACCTCCCCTCCAAGTGATTCCCAGGGACCATCACTGATGCTGTCTCCGCCTTTTTTGCTCTGCGTTGATATCGTGCATTTGTCTGCAGCTGTGCAGTCCCTGAGGCTGGGCCTAGGAGGATGGTCAGGTCAGCCTGGGGCGGACCTGGGGGAGAGAGCTCCTCCATGCAGAAAGCAGGGAGTGTGAGGGGGGAGGTTGTTGGCTCCCAGCGCTGTGGAGGTGCCGGTAGTGTGCAGTAGCGAGGTGAGGAGGATTAGCATTAAATTGGCAACTCTCACACACTAAGCTGTGCATTTTGACAAAGCTTGACCATGCATAGGATGTATGAGGACAGCTGAGCAATGCCTGAGTGTCCCGGGGTGGCCTTAACCAATGCCACAGACCCGTGCCTTTAAACAAAACCTTATTCTGTCAGTGTTGGAGGCGGGAAGTCTACCATCAAGGTGCCAGCAGGCCTCCACTCCCTCCAAAGGCTCCAGAGTAGCTGCCTCCTCCGTCTCATGGTGCTGCTGTGCAACTCTGTCTGCAGGTCAAGCGAGTCTGTTCCTTTTGTAGGACACTGTGACCCTCAAAGGGAGGAGGGAGGCAGGGGAGCACTGGACCTGTTGCTCTCCTTCACCCTGCTCTTGGCTCAGGTGCCAGCCCCCCATCCCATCCGTGCCCCTGCTCCATTTTGTTTCACAGCATATGGTTTACTTATCAGTTTTAGGGAGAGGGAAGGAAAGATGTGAGAAACGTTGATCATTTGCCTCTTGCATGCGTCCTGATAGTTGAATAAACCCTCAACCTGGGTATGTGGACTGACTGGGAATCAAACCTGAGACCTTCAGTGTACAGGGGGATGCAAAGCATCTCATTCTTTATTTTCCTGTGCATATTGTCATCTAAAACTGAAATGTCTCTAGCACGAATATTCTTATTATTTTTATTTTTTGTTAACCTTCACCCTAGGATATTTTTTCCATTGATTTTTAGAGAGAGTGGAAGGGAGAAGGAAAGACAGAGAAACATTGATGTGAAAGAGACACATTGATTGTTTTCCTCCTGCATGAACCCTGACCAGGGCTGGGGAACCTGCAAACAAGGCAGGTGCCCTTGGCCAGAATCAAACCTGGGGCCCTTCAGTCCACAGGCTGAGGCCCTCTCCACTGAGCCAAACCAGCCAGGACTCCAGCACCAACACTGAGTGTCTTATCAGAGAGGACCCCCCCCACATTTCTTATCTGATAGCTGGTCTGCTGGTCACCACTGGTCCCCCTGAAGAGATAAGCCCTGCCTGCCCCCATCCCCCACCCCAAAAGAGGGCGGCTTCCCCTTGGGCCAATCTGGGCAGGAGGATAAAGGGGCTCAGAGGGGTCCAGGAACAGAGGCAGAGAGGCCTGGCACGGTGAGGACTCTGCTGAAAGCCTCATCCTCTGCATTCCCAGTTCCCTGCCCCAGGTCTCCCCACGGGCTCCCCCCTCCCTTCTCTCCCTGCAGATGCTGTGCCTGCTTGTCCTGGCTCTCCCCTGTCTGGGGGGCTCCGTCCCTGTGACCTCAGGTGGGTCCTGACCCCCGGGTCTAGCTTGTCTCTGGACCCCTCACTCTGACCTCTCACAGGCTGACCTGGGATGGGTGGAGACCCCCCTCTGAGGGTGGCTCTGGGAGGCACTGAGGATGGGACCAGGCTGAGTGCCGGGCAGCAGTGCCAGGGTCCCTGATGGCTCCTCCTCTGCTTCCCCAGATCCCGGCCCAGGGACCGAGCTGGTGGGCATCGTGGGGGGGCATGATGCTTCCAATGGGGCGTGGCCGTGGCAGGTGGCCCTGTGGTTCTGGAACCAATCAAGGTGCAAGTGGATTTTCCTTTGTGGGGGCTCCCTCATCCACCCTCAGTGGGTGCTGACAGCTGCCCACTGCATTCCAGGGTAAGTTCCTACTCTGCCAGCCCCCAGGGTTTGGGGTGGTGGTGGACAGTTTCAGGAGGCATGTGATGTGTGTTGTGGGCAGATCCTGGCTGCAGACCCCCCAACAGGACTCAGCTTCCTGGTACTCCCCTGGTCCACCACAGAGGGGAGGTCTCTGGGCTCTGAGGGGCTGGCCCACCTCCTGCCGCAGCCTCTCAGAAACCTTTGTCCTTCTGTTGCCAGGAGAGACCCAGAGCCTCGGCACTTTAAGGTCCAACTAGGACAAACGAGACTCTCACTCAGTGGCAGTGTGCCAGTGGCTAGGATCATCCGCCACCCGGCGTTTAGGCCTGAAAAGGGAGTAGAAGGGGGTTCGGACGTGGCACTTCTCAAACTGGAGGCCTCTGTGCACCATCTAACCTTGTCAGGTGGATCAGCCTCCCTCCAGCCTGCCTTCCACTCGCCCCAGGCACCCGGTGCTGGGTGACTGGCTGGGGCAGCATTGATTTTAATGGTAAGAACCAGAACCAGGATCACAGGAGGGTGATGCATTAGGGCAGGCCAATCTTTACAGATGAGGGCTCAGCTGGGGTCCCTCCGGGGTCTCCCTTGGGTGTAGGAGGCAGACAGCTCAAGAAGACTCTGTTCAGGAGTAAAGACTAAAGTAGCAACAGTGAGGCACGGCCATGGGCATTTTTAAAAAAATATCTCCCAAGGATATTTTTTCCTTTGATTTTTAGAGAGAGTGGGAGGGAGGGGGAGAGAGAAAAATCGATGTGAGAGACAGATCTATTAGTCCCCTTCCCGACCAGAGCTGGGCATTGAACCTACAACTCAGGTACTTGCCCTTGACCAAGAATCAAACCCTTCGGTCCAGTGCTCTAACCACTGACAAAAGGTGGCCAGGGTGCCATGGGCATTTCTTTCCCTCACTCTGCACCGGGTCCTGTGTGCTCCCTTGCGGGGAACCTGCTCTTTCTGAGTCTCCATGGTGGGATGGAGACGAGGAGAGGGAACGTCAGCGACCTGCTCCAGGATTCGCTATTAAATGGACAGGGAAATGTGACAGGAGGGCCGCTCACTGTGCATTTCTTGGGGGAAAGCACTTGCTCTGGTTTTTCCCCATAAAAATTATGTGTGGATACAAACTATATTTCTCTGTTTCTTTTTGGAGCTTGGTGTCCTCAGTGTCAGCCTAGAGATTGTCAGCCCATTGGCCACAGAGTTGGGGTCCTTGGTGACTCCTAGGGCCCCCTGGAGGCACTGAGGCTCAGGTGTGGTTCTAGAACCCGTGTCCTGGGACTGTACCACCCCCCTCATGACCTCAGGTCACACCGGGCTTCTTCTCTCAGATCCGCTGCCACTGCCCCAAAATCTGCAGGAAGTGGAGGTCCCCATCGTGGAGGATGAGATCTGTAGGGAGCAATACCGTAGCGTTTGCCTGAATATCACCGACGACATGCTGTGTGCAGGGAGCAAGGGCCGGGACTCCTGCTCGGTGAGACCCCCAGACTGTGCTCCCGTCCATTGCTCCTGCCTGCAGGGACCTTGAGTATTGACCATCTGTCTCTTCTTCCTACAGGGTGACTCTGGTGGCCCCTTGGTCTGTAAATGGAGAAACAACTGGGTCCAGGTAGGGGTGGTGAGTTGGGGGCACAAGTGTGGTCTTGCCAAATTTCCTGGAGTCTATGCTCGGGTGACATCCTTCTTGCCTTGGATCCGCCGTCATATTCACTCCTCTCTTGAGCCCGGGCCGGGCAAGGATGCTGCCCCTCTGAGATGAAGACAGGCTCTCCAGGGTGTCTGGGGACCCTCAGCGCTCCTCCCCAATGCCAGCTCTTCACTGCACCCACCGCCCTCCCGCACCCCAGCTCCTCTGAGATCCTCCCGCCTCTGCCACCTCCATCAGTTTGTCTCTCTCCTGACAGGCAAAAGGGAGAGGTGGGGTATGCTCTGAAGTCGGGCAGGTGACTGCAGGACTGCTGCCTCCTCCCCACCCTCTGTAGCTCATTAAACTGCATGAAAAACGGCTCTGGACTGAGTGTGCTTATCTGTGGGCGTGGCCATGGTGGCCTTGGGTGGTCTGTTTTGGTGGGGAACCCAGACTGTGGAAGGTGGACCAGGTGGGGTTGGGCAACTATGGCTGCAGTGTGGAAGAGGGCGACCTGGGTGGGCTGTCTTGGCTGGGGAGGAGGATGAGTGTTCTGCCTGGGGCTGAGGCCACAGCCCAGGTGGCTGCTCCCATAGCGGTCCACACCTTCCCTCTTCCTCCTTCCATCACAGTCAGTGTGGAATGGATGCTTTGAAGGACTTGGACTTGGCAGCATACAAACAGGAAGCATTGTTGCCATGGCCAAAACTGTTCTGTGTGACCCGGAGGCTGCTGAATCCTCACTTTCCAATTGGATCAACTTCTTGAACCAAATGAAGTGCATGCAGTCTCATTTTCACGCAGAACCTCAGTCTCCCTTCTGAGCTCCTCCTGAGCAGGGAGAACCTGCAGGGGCCCGGGACAAGCCCAGTCCCCCCTCTTACCCTCCTTGGTTGTCTGGCTCCCTTGGTGCCAGGTCCTAGTTGGTTGGAGGTGGCCAGAGAGGAGGGATGGAGTGGCACAGCCCCATCTTCCCCAAGGCTGCTCTCCTGGCGCCTGCGCCCCAGCTGGAGAAGCACCTCAGTGCACCTTCCTCTCTTGCTGGGTAAAGCCCATCCTTACTCCAGAGGGTGGGATGGGCTCCCAGGGGACAGAGGAGCTTCTGTCTCAAATGGAGGAGAGAGAAGGGGCTGTGGAGCCCCTCCTGCCCCAGCCAGTGAGGTGCAGTACCTGCTGGGTTAAGATTTGGGGGACCCTGCAGGTGCCCTACTGGGGTGGATTCCTGTACCTGCAGGTTGGGCCAGGATTGACTGGGGAGTCTCAGGCGGTCTTGAATTGTGGGTGAGGGGGCTCCATACCCTGCAGCCATAAGCTGGTCCCCAGTCTGATTGTAAAATGTGGTGGAGCCTTTGAGTTCCTTGCCCAGTGCCCAGGACCCCTGCCCCTGGGGCCAGGGTGGAAAAGCCCTGCTCTCTCCCTGTGACCTGGTCCTTCCAGGAGGGCTGCTCTGCAGTTAGGGAGAGTGGAAGCTCCAGGGCCCACTCTCCCATGTGCCCGGGAATGGAGTCTGGGTTTCCTGGAAGGCAGGAGCTCTCCAGGAAATCTTTTTTCTGACAAAATGAGGCCCAAGCCTCAGGTGGAAGGCACCACATTGCACACGGCCCCCCTTGGGGATCCGCTCTGTCCAGGGAGCAAGGGGGAAGGGGGGCTGACACAGCACAGCCTGGGATGGGCCCTTGCCCTTGGGTTCCAGCACACTTTCTGCCTAAGGGACTGTCCTGTCCCCGGGCCCTGTGGATGGACACTGCCAACGGGTCCACGTGCATCCAGGTCCCACTCTGCCCGCCAGGAGGGGTGTGGGCTGCCTACCCTGCCATTGGGTTCTGGGGGATGTGACTCTGTAGGGCTTCCTCCATGGTGAGGATGCAGTCAGAGCTTAGTGTTTCCTGGGTTAAGCATGAGGGTTGAGTGCCTCAGAGGCCAGCGTTCCCCAGGAGGGAGAGGACCTGGGACTTGGTGTTGAGAGAAAGCTGAGTGAGACACAGTAGTGCCTGAGGCTGTGTCTGCAGGCATGGCCTCGGGGTGGACCTGCAGGTCTCTGTCTCAGGAGGATGGGCTCAGTGCTGCTGTCCCCACACCCCCACCCGCTGACTTACATGGAATCACTGCCTGAGCACCTCACTTCTTGAGCAGTAAGGCAAGTTGGGTGGAGTCAGATGCCTGGGCTGGAGATGAACAGGGGGCTTGTTGCCTCTAGTCTCTGAAATCTCTTCCAACTGAGCCCTGGGCTGGCAGAGGTGGGGGACAGTGAGCCCGCAGGGCTTTGTTCCCCTAAAAGAGACGCCTGCTGGCCAGGTCAGTGCCCATGGGGACCCTGGGGAGGGCGTTGGCCTCTTCCCCTTGTCTGAGGTGACAGGAGACACTGTCAGGCTTGGAATGGAGATGCCAAGCAGGGCCACGCCCTTCCAGATAGAAATCACACCTCAGTCCCTACTGGGCTTGCCTACCTGTGGTGTCCTGGGGTGGCAGTGAAAGCCCAGGCCTGAGGGTGGATGTGTGTGTGGGCATGTGTGTGAGCGTCCCCAATCAAGTTGTTCCGGGGCCACATGTACTCCCAGTCTCTTTCCTCCTCCACTTCTGGTGGTGCTGGGACACTTGGATTGTGGAAAAACCACTGGAGTCCCACCCCGTCCACCCCAACCCTCTGTGTCCCTCCACATCCTCACTTCTTTTTCTTTTTTGAAAAAAAAAATATATTTTATTGATTTTTTACAGAGAGGAAGGGAGAGGGATAGAGAGTCAGAAACATCAATGAAAGAGAAACATCGATCAGCTGCCTCCTGCACACCTCTCACTGGGGATGTGCCTGCAACCAAGGTACATGCCCTTGTCCGGAATCGAACCCAGGATCCTTCAGTCTGCAGGCCGAAGTTCTATCCACTGAGCCAGAGCAGTTAGGGCCTCAAGTCTTCTCACAAGGACCCATCACTGGCTTTGGGGCCTCTCCTACTCCACTCTGACCTCATCTGACAGTTCCATCTGCACTTGTTTCTCAGTCAGGTCAGGTCTGAGGGACCACACTGGTCCACACTGACCTACCTCATTGTGAGATCCCAGGCCCCCAGGTTGTCTGCTCCTGAGATGGGGGAGTTCTCCTGAGGAGGCCAGGGTCTGGCACAGGACATCTTTAGGATCCCTCGGCCCAGCACCCAGGGGCACCCCCATAAAAAAACAGGCCAGTTCTGGCCTCTGCACCTCTCAGGGGAAGTAGATGCTCTGCACCTCACAGTGCCCCTTCAGCCAGGACGCTGATGACACAAAGGCTGTCGGCTCTGAGGGCTTCCCGGTGCTGGA
Source organism: Antrozous pallidus (assembly GCA_027563665.1). NCBI lineage: Eukaryota > Metazoa > Chordata > Mammalia > Chiroptera > Vespertilionidae > Antrozous > Antrozous pallidus. The sequence goes on along the minus strand of JAOAOB010000044.1, from coordinate 27,071 downwards.
CCGTGCGCCGCTGCAGGTCCAGGCTGCACTGGCGTCACAGAACGCAGCAGACACGATGGGGTTAAAGGTATTGGTGAGGGGCCAACCTCCGGGGGGCCTGACCTGCAGTCCATGCAGCTGGCACTGAGGAAGGTTCCTGAGATGGAATTACAGCTGGTGTCTGGGTAGATGGAGCTCCTGGTGACTGGAGGCCAGGGAGCAAGGTGTGCCGCCATATTGGTGGGGACAATGACACTGGCCACCAGGCAGAGGCAGGTGTGCTGTGTAACAATGGGGGGCAAGGGAGGTTGTCCCTTGGTGCCCCCTGGTCCATGTGATGGCAGGTGGACAAGTGCAGCCACCCGGCCTGAGAAGTCCCTGTGCCCAGAGCTCAAAGTCTCAGGGATGGAGGTCTCATTTCTGCTACCAGGTGAGCCCCAGAATCCCCATTGGGAGCAAAGGGTGGGCGTCTAGGTGAACAGTGAGGGGCCCTGTAAGACTCAGGTGTCCCCTGAGCCTCTCCTTCCCAGTTTTCTGGGCAGGGACTCTTCAGTGTTCCGGCGGCGGCCACCTCCTCAGCCATGAGCAGAAGGTGGTGCATGCTGCCAGAAAACAGAGGCGGGCCAGGTCCCCTCAGGGCGGGACTTGATGGCAGCAGCTTGGAGGCCTAGCAGCTTCTCTGGCTGCCTCGCCCCCTCAGTGCAGGAAGAGGCAGGAGGTGGCCTTGTGTCCCTGTGGGGGCCATCCAATGGGTCTGCATGGGCTGGTCAAGGGGTCATCAGCCTGCATTGTGCTCCAGCCTCGCCCCTTGCCCAGCTTTGTTCTGTCCACTTCACTCCCAGGTGCCTCTCCCTGATTGGTGCCCATGAAGGCCGTCTCCGTGCAGCTCCCAGAGAGCCCCCGGGCAGAGGGCAGTATGCTCCCTCTGCTGGTGGCAGTGATGCGAGGCCACAGGCCTCGTGACAGTCTGATGGCACGCTCTAGTCAGATGGCGTGTTCCACGCTGCCACCAGGGTTCAGTGGATTCAGGGTGCTGCCCGTGGCTCGAGGGGCCCAGTAGCAGCTCTGAGTGTCTGCCTCTCTGGGCCCTCCTGCCTGGTGGCCCAGCGCTCTGGGGCTTCTGCCAGCAAACCTGCACCTTCTGGGCACGCTCTCCTTGCTCGTTCTGCGTCCTGGCTGTGTTTGTGGGGCTGTGATCCCTGCAGCCAGTGGGGGCTGTTGCCCAGTGACACCAGGGGGCAGGTCCAGTGGGAGGCAGCGACAGGGCCCAGCAGCAGCTACTCGAAATTCCTCC
>JAOAOB010000044.1:0-25698 GCA_027563665.1 Antrozous pallidus | reverse complement strand
CTGTGTGTACCCGGGGCCTAGGCCTCCGGGGGCCTAGGCCTGCGGGAGAAGGCAGAGTGGAGAGTGGAGAGACAGCAGGAGGAAGGAGGGGATGTTGGAGGTGGAGCCCCGACAGCCTGGGTGTCACAGACTGGCACCCGGCGAGGGGAGGGCAGAGGCCTGGCTTTGGGAGGACAGCCACCAGTAGAGGTGCCAGGGAGCAGCACACAGAACTCTGGGGCCTTTGGTCAGAGCCCCGCAGGCACTGCAGAGCGGGGTGCTGCCTGGAAGCCGGTCCCAGGCGCTGCCCTCGGTGAGGAGCAAAGCCGTCCTGTGGACACAAAGCTGCGCCGTGGCCCGTGGCCCTCTGAGCAGTAGGGCAGAGGGAGTGAGGTTCAGTGTCATTGTCAGTGTTGTCACACTTGTCCTGAGGTTTGGTGGGGCCCGAATGGGACAGCCAGTGACGTGAATGACGGCCTCCAAGAGCCTCCCTGCCCCCGACCCCAAGACTCCGTTGTGACACGGGAGGTCCCGTGGGTGCTGGCACATTGCTGCCTGCACAGCACCCCACCCCCTCTCGCTGATCCAGCAGTGTTGCAAAATGGGGCTGTTAGGTAACAGAAGTGGTGCCGTTTGCCCACCTGCCCTCAGCCTTCCCCTATCAGGGCTCAGACATCCTCACCACAGCCCAGGCTTTGGCCCTGTCCCTGATGCCCACCCAGCCCCACCCTCACTCTGGGCACTCATTCCTGTCACTCAGACCCAGCTCCCTGGGACCCCAAATGGTGACCTGAGGCCGGAAGTGCTCCTGCCCAGAGCAGGGTGCAGGGCCCTACCCACCCTCCCTCCCACACACAGCTGCTGGCCTGAATGCCCAAGGGCACTTTATCTCAGCATCCCTCTTCTCACCTTTTTTATTAATCCTAACCTGAGGGTATTTTTTTATTGTGTTTTAGAGAAAGTGGAAGGGAAGGGGGGAGAGAGAGAGTGGGGAGAGTAATGCACCAATGTTGGAGACTTATCAATTGGTTGCCTCCTGCAGGCACCTCAACACGGGTCTGGGAATCAAATCCAGGCCTCTTCACTCTGTGGTCCGAGACCTCAACTACTGAGCCAATTCAGCCAGGGCCCCTCTCTTCTTTTTTAAAATTATTTCCAGATAGACATCCTGTCATAAATATAGAGATCATGACAGCTTTGTTTTTCCTCCTCTTTAATTTTATCTCCTCCCCTCAATCTTCTGGCCTTGGGCCGCCACCCACTTATTTTCTATATCTTTGCGTCTGTTTCTCTTTTCTTTGTTCATTTCTTTTGCTTTGTGTTGCTTTATTTTGTTTCAGATTCCACATATGGGTTTCTCATTTCTCAGCATCTTTGCAAACATGTGGTTTTATTTGTCTTTCTTATTTTCTCCAACCGGATGTGTGTGGAACTGTCTGGCCTTTTATTTCCCTGGTTATTCCTCTGATTATAAAGGAGGCCAGGCAATGCCTATGGCCAGTCAGGCATATCTTTTGAGAATGGCATGCGGTGTGTTTCTTTCCATTAATGCTTTGTTTCCTTTGCCCGACAAAATTCCTCTGAATTAGTATTTCTTCTTCCTGGAATCAATCCTTAAATAGTTCTTTTCATGAGTGCCTGCAGGTGATAAGACACTCTTCGTGTCTTCTGTTTTGTAATGTCACCGTTTTTTCCTCAATGTTGTGTGACAGTTTATCTGGGAATAAAATTTATGTTGGTGGTTCTTTTTCCTCACCACGTCAGAGGAATTGCTCCAGGTTCTCCTTCCAACTTCTGTTGCTGAAGAGCAATCCCCTGAGTCTGATAGTCATTTCTTTTCAGGGTAACTATCCCTTGTCTCCTCTGGCTTTTAATGATGATATTTTGCAGTTGAACTAAAATGAGTTTAGGTGAAGAATTTATTTGTATTTATTCTGCTGAAATTTCACAGGGCACTTTCCAATGAAGGTTCACCATTTTTCATTCATTCTAGAAATTTCTCATTTATTTACGTACCAATACCACGTTTTAGTTTCCAGACAATTTTTTTTAAGTTCCTAATAAGGGGTTCTGAATCTCTAATAAGCTTCTGAAGTTGGAGGCTCTCAAACCATCTACAACGATGTTATTTCAGATTTTAAGGCATTTTTTCTGATTCCTCTGTTTCTTAGATGCTGATGTTGAAAACCCAACAAGCCGATGTTCAAGCACATTCAGAGAATGGCCCTCTGCTCCTCAAACTCCTTCCACTCTCACGCCTCTGTCTCCACCACCTCGGTCCCCAACACCCTGCACCACCACCTCGGTCCCTGTGCCCGGAGCCCCTTCCCCACAATGCCCACCCTCGCTCATGCTTCCTGAGCTGGGCCCGGCAACTCAGCCCCATCAAACCCTCCCGTCAGGTCCAGGCTGGATCACACCCTGTGTCACTCCGCTCTGTCTTCAGCACTCACCTCCACACCTTGTCCCACACTCACTGCAGTGCGGTGTTTATGTCTGTCCTCACCTCCTGTGGGTTCCAGGAGCCCAGGAACCCACTCAGTGAACTCCTTCCCCCGAGACACGGTCCATGCTGGGCACATTTTATCAAGGAGAATTAAGGGAGGGAGAGAAACAGAGAGGGAGGGGGAGAGGGAAGAGAAATAAGAAGCAACAAGTAGGAAAAAAGAGAGGGAGAATATAGAAGAGCATAAAGAGAAAATAAAAAAGCAGGGTAGGGATAGAGTGGAGGAAGAAACGAACAGGAAAGTGGAGGGATGGAGTCAGGAACACTGGGACAAGCATAACCCATATGAGCTCCCAGAAATGCCATCACATGGAACTAAACCCTGGAAAACCTCCGCACACCCAACATCAGAGACCTAGGACCTGGGGAACCTCTCAGGGAGGCCCCCACTTCGCCCTCAGTCAACGCCATGGTGAGTCCATGCCACCATCTCAAGCCACAGTTAGAAGCTGGCTTTTCCAAGTTTAATAGGAATCAGAGGGTGAGTAGAAGGCCATGGGACACACCCCTTATCATGGCCTACCCTCCTGTGAGAGGCACCAACCTTTGGAGCACCTTCTTGTGTCTCTAACCCTAAAGTCAGGAAAGGTGGGGGGATCAAAAGGGCAGGAGGCTCTGGACACTGTGGAGAGGGAGACGAAAGGTGAGGAGGTTGGAAGGAAGACATTGGAATTGGGAAAGAAGCATGATGGTCAACAAGAGAGATGAAGGGTCTCCCCACCATGGGAAATCTGGCTGGCCTCATCTAAGATCCAGGGGGCAAAGGAACAAACTTCTGGATCCAGGAAATGTAGCTCATCACCCAGGCATACACCCCAAAGAAGTCTCCATGACAACAGATGTATCCCCAGCTCACAATCCCTACCTGGAACCTAGTGCATTGCCACCTGGACACCAGGGGGGTCCCAGAGTCACCCTGTGGGGAGATGCAGGGCTCAGTGAACATCTCCACACGGGCCCCTTCATGGAGCTTCTGAGTCCCAATGCCATCAGGACAGGAGGGGAAGGAGGACAGAGGAGGGGGACAGGTGGGGTCTCACCTGGCAGGAGTCCTGGCCCTCACTCCCACAACACAGCATGTCATTCTTGATGATCTGCCCAGTGTTGTTGGAAGAGTTCTGGCAGTGCTGGTTACAGACCCTGTTCCCCACAATGGGAACCATCACCTTCTGTAGCTGGTAGAGGCTGGGCAGCACAGCTGTGGGGAGGGGCTGGCTGAGAACCAGGGTTGGTCCAGGCTTCTGCTCCTGCCAACAACCAGGTACTCTTTCCATTCCTTCTGGGTCACCCCCCGCCATCAGTAGAAGGCACAGGGAGTCCATCGGTGGGCCCTGACCCTTGGATCAAGAAGCAACTACACCTGGCCCTGAGACATACTCTCCCAGGAGCAACTAAACACATTCAGTTCTGGATTCAGCACTTCATCAGACAGAGTCTGGTCTCCAAGCCTGAGAATAGACACTGAGGAGGAAGTGTTTTCCCAGGACTTTTCTCCTTGGAAAGGAATGGATCCAGGGCTCATCCCAGAGAAATGCATCACAACAGGAAGGAAACACTTCTGCGATGAGGGGTCATTTTTGCATTCTGATTTAGGGACCTGCCCACTGTGAGATCACCACAGGCCCTGCCTTTCGCACTCAGACTGACTCAGCCTCAGGAGGAAAATCAAGGTCTGAACAGCCCAACCAGGGCCTGGGGAGGAACTAGGAAGAGCAATAGGAGGGCCTCTCAGCTGGGAAGACTAAAATCCTGTCCTCAGTGTCCATGAAGCTCATCATGAAACCCCAGCTCTGCTCACATTAAGGCTCAACAGGAAATCTCCCCTCTGATAATGTAGAATTAGCACATGGCCCAGAAATTCTACTCATAGGGTATACCCCATAGAATTGAAAAAAGGGATCCAAGATGGTGACAGAATAGGTGGAAGTTATACTCACCTCCTCCCAGGACCAAATTGTAATTACACCTAAATTATAGATAATCAATCTGCATAATCAACTGACGACCGGCTGAAAAGAAATCTTGTATTAAGGACTCAAAGAAGAAGCCACATGGAGAAGGATAGGGAGGGCGCGCGGCCCGGGGCGCATTGTCTGACGGCGCCGCCCCCGCCGCCGCCTCCGACCCCGACCCGCTGGTGCCCGCCCGCGCTGCGCCCTCCTGCCCGCCCCCATGGAGAAGACGGAGCTGATCCAGAAGGCGAAGCTGGCCGAGCAGGCCGAGCAGGCCGAGCGCTACGACGACATGGCCACCTGCATGAAGGCCGTGACGGAGCAGGGCGCCGAGCTGTCCAACGAGGAGCGCAACCTGCTGTCGGTGGCCTACAAGAACGTGGTGGGCGGCCGCCGCTCCGCCTGGCGGGTCATCTCGAGCATCGAGCAGAAGACGGACACGTCCGACAAGAAGCTGCAGCTCATCAAGGACTACCGGGAGAAGGTGGAGTCGGAGCTGCGCTCCATCTGCACCGCCGTGCTGGAATTGCTGGATAAGTATTTAATAGCCAACGCAACTAATCCAGAGAGTAAGGTCTTCTATCTGAAGATGAAGGGCGACTACTTCCGGTACCTGGCGGAGGTCGCGTGCGGAGATGATCGGAAGCAGACGATAGACAACTCCCAGGGGGCTTACCAAGAGGCTTTCGACATCAGCAAGAAGGAGATGCAGCCCACACACCCGATCCGCCTGGGGCTGGCGCTCAACTTCTCCGTGTTCTACTACGAGATCCTCAACAACCCTGAGCTCGCCTGCACGCTGGCCAAGACGGCTTTTGACGAGGCCATCGCCGAGCTCGACACACTGAACGAAGACTCGTACAAAGACAGCACCCTCATCATGCAGTTGTTTAGGGACAACCTCACATTGTGGACGTCGGACAGCGCAGGCGAAGAATGTGACGCGGCCGAAGGCGCCGAGAACTGACTGCCGCCCGGCGCTGTCGCCCTCCCTCCGGAAACCTCCGTGCACATCTCATCCTCCTCCATGTGGATTCCTAGAGCAGAGAACCCATCCTGAGTCCGGAACCGGCTCCTGGTCTCCCACGCAGCTGTGGGAGCTCCACTCCTCCCTTTGTGTTCGGCCTTCCTGGGTGCAGTTACTGCTGTAGAAAAGTATTAATAGCGCCGTTCGCACAGACACAAGTAACTTCCACACACTCACTAGAGGACTAAACACGTGTTTGGTATTGAAGTAATCTGAACCAGTTCTGCGAGGGACTGTGTTTTGTATTACTGTGGAGATCTGAAAACGTAGCTAATTACAAGTTCAAGGGTGTTTTACATAACTTCTTAATTTCTATATTCCCTCCCTCCCTCTTCCGGGGTTTCCTGTCCGTGAGCAAGTTTCCATGTTCTCAGTGTGTTCCTTTGGGGCGGGGATCCGGAAGTATTCGCTTGAATGGGAAAGCATTTCGTAATTGGAGGCTGCGGGTCACAGATTGAGATGCCTCCTGTGTGACATGGTGGAGGCCCGGGGTAGCTGTGACGACCGGGAGTTTCTTTCTCCACTCTCCATTTGCTGCTGTTTCCGTTGACAACTTCCCTTCCTAATAAAAAGAGAAGGTTAGGGAGGGTGGAGACACAGAAAGGGCTGTCATTGAGAATTAGGAGGGACACTGCAGCTGCAAAGGTCCCTCTGAGAAGAGAGGGATCTGCACCCCTCCTGAGCTCCCCAGCCTGGAACACCAGTGCCTGGAAGAGGAGCTACACAACATCGGGCTGTGAACTTCAGTGGGGACAGCACTTGCCAGAGTGAGACAGGAGACTGATAGGAACTGAGACGCCCTAGAGTGGAGGCCTAGGGCAGTAACGGCAGGTGGAAAGCTTGGCTACCTCCATTGCCAGGGAATCCCAAGCCTCTGTTCTCTCCATCTCTGTAGCTGCCACCATTTCTGTACCGTTTATAAGTGAAACTTTGTAGCACTGAGTGGAGGCCTAGGCCGGCAATGGCAAGAGGAAAGATTGGCTTCCTCTGTTGCTGGGAAAACCCAAGCCTTCTTCCTGCTCTCAGCGGTGGCAGCCATCTCTTGGTTGGGTTTTATTTGCATAATCTACTCCTGATTGGCTGCTGGGCGTGGTTGTGGGTGTGGCTTGTGTGTGTAGCGAAGGTTTGGTCAAATTTGCATATTACTCTTCTATTAGATAGTATTATTGCACTATTTTCCATATGAAACACTTTAAACTTACCTTTGCCCCACCCTGTATGTACAATGAAATAACTTCTGGCCTGTAAAAAAAAAAAAACACAGTCTCACAGCAGCATGATTGACAACTGCCAGAAGGCAACAACAGTGTCTCATTCAGGAACAGAAGACAAAATGCTCCCTCCACCCAGTGGATGTTACTCGGCCACAAAAGAAATGCAGTTCTGACACAGGTAACAACATAGCTGGGCCTGGAAAGTGTCATGCTAGCGGAAAGAAGACAAGCACACGAAAGCCACACGTTGCACGGTTCACATTCATGTGAAGCGTCCAGAACAGGTGAATGCACAAAGGTAGAATGCAGCTCCGAGGCGGCCAGAGTCTGGGGAAGGAGAGGTACCGTTTCATGGAGACCAAGCTGTGTGTGTGAGGACAAGGAGTTCTGGAGATGGTGCTGGTGAGGTCTGCACAACATGCTGAATGTGCTGGGCACCACGGAACTGTCCCTTGCCAGTGCCAGTACATTATGCTGCACTTTTTGCCACAGTACAAAGGTGCAGGGTTCCCCCAAATGGCCAAGAATAAAGTATTTTCATCAAAATCTCTACTGCACCTCCAGCGACTGCCTTGTGTCTCCCTCCGCACACCAGCAGGTCTCCCTGAGCCTTCCCTTGGAGGCTGCTGTAACCCCAGCCCCTCACCCAGGACATCTTCCTCTCAGGGACCTTCAGCGAGGCCAGTGGGAGGGGGACCAGGCTGATGTGCTCAGAGAGTGTCACAGGGGCCTCCAGCTTCAGCAGGGCGACGTCCGCGGCCCCCTCTGCAAACAGGCTCTGGTTGAACTTGGGGTGGCGGACGATCTTAGTCACATTTGTCAGTGTGTGGTGATCATAGAGTCTCAGCCGCCCAACTTGAACCCTGAGTCCATGAGCCTCCACGTCCTCCCTGGCTGAGGGACCAGCAGTGTCTCAGAGGAGCCTCCAGGGCAGAGCCGGTCTGGGCACAGCAGCAGGGGTGGGGCTGCACTAACAGGGCTTCCCCCAGACCCAGGGCCCTGCCCACATTCCACCTCCCATCACCCCTCCGTGTGTTTCCCACCCACACCCCAGCTAGGGGGTCTCGGCTGCGTGGCTCACCCCTGGGTGCAGTGGGCTGTGGTCAGCACCCACTGCTGGTGCATGAGGGAGCCCCCACACAGGTGCTGCCACAGCTCCAGTTCTTTATTGTACCATCTGACACTGACCTGCCAAGGCCATCTCCCAGCAGGGGCATTGCCCACCCCCATGGTGCCACCTTGCTGCCTACCTTAACAGGGACCCGGGAACATAGGGAAACCATCACAGACCCCAGCAGGGCCCCGCACACTCAGAATCTCCCAGGACAACACAAGGAGTCCCACCCTGAGTTGATGCTGAGGGTCCTGGGCAGCCTGAGCAGAACATGGGGACAGAGAGAGAGGACTCACCTGGGAACAAAACCACAGAGGCCCCCAGGCCTGGAAGGCTCTGGAACAGCAGCCACAGTATCTGCAGGGATGGCAGGGGCCTGGTGAGACCACCAAGGGCTGGGGTTTATGAGTGGGGATGGAGGATACAGGGTTGGGCAAGGGCATCCTCACTTTGAGAAACCCTCCTTGGGACCCTCTCTGCATCCCTTCATCCCCTGTCACAGGAAGGGACAGACAGGGGTCCCTGGCTGGGCCCTGGGCAGAGAGAGCTTCTCCTCTCTCAGGCTCCTCCCAGGTCAGAGGGCAGTAGGCAGGCATCAAGTAGCTGCTGCTGGGCCCTGGCGCTGCCTCCACTGGACCTGCCCCCTGGCTGTCACTGGGCAACAGCCCCCACTGGCTGCAGGGATCTCAGCCACAAACACAGCCAGGACGCAGAACGAGCAAGGAGAGCGTGCCCAGAGGTGCAGGTTTGCTGGCAGAAGCCCCAGAGCGCTGGGCCCAGGCAGGCTGGCAGACACCCAGAGCTGCTACTGGGCCCCTCGAGCCACGGGGCAGCATCTGAATCCACTGAACCCTGGAGGCAGCGTGGAACACGCCATCTGACTAGAGCATGCCATCAGACTGTCACGGGGCCTGTGGCCTCGCTCACTGCCTCCAGGGGAAGTCGAGCATACTGCCCTCTGCCAGGGGCTCTCTGGGAGCTGCACGGAGGCGGGCTTTCATGGGCACCAATCAGGGAGAGGCACCTGGGAGTGAGGTGGAGGAGCAAAGCTGGGCAGAGGGTGAGGCTGGAGCACAATGCAGGCTGATGACCCCTTGAACAGCCCACGGCAGACCCAGTCCACGGCCCCCACAGGGATACAAGGCCAGCCCCCGCCTCTTCCTGCACAGCCAAGAGGGACCTGACGGGGCGAGGCAGCCAGAGCAGCTGCCAGGCCTCCCAGTCGTTGCCATCAAGTCCCGCCCTGAGGGGACCTGGCCCGCCTCTGCATCCGGCAGCGTCCACCACCTTCTGCTCCTGTGCTGAGGAGGTGGCCACCGGACCACTGAGAAATCCCTGCCCAGGAAACTGGGAAGGAGAGGCTCAGGGGACACCTGAGGCTGACAGGGCCCCTCATTGTCCACCTACACCCCCACCCTTTGCTCCCAATGGGGATTCTGGGGCTCACCTGGGAGCAGAAATGAGACCCCCATCCCTGAGAGGCTGAGCTCTGGGCACAGGGACTTCTCAGGCCGGGTGGCTGCACTTGTCCACCTGCCATCACATGGACCAGGGGGCACCAAGGGACAACCTCCCTTGCCCCCCATTGTTACACAGCAGCCCTGCCTCTGCCTGGTGGCCAGTGTCATTATTCCCACCAAGATGGCGGCACGCCTTGCTCCCTGGCCTCCAGTCACCAGGAGCTCCATGTACCCAGACACCAGCTGTAATTCCATCTCAGGAACTTTCCTCAGTGCCAGCTGCATGAACCTGCAGGTCAGGCCCCCCGGAGGCTGGCCCCCACCAATACCTGTAACCCCATTGTGTCTGCTGCGTCCTGTGACGCCAGTGCAGCCTGGACCTGCAGCGTAGCACGGTCCAGCACTGGGGAGCCATCGGAGCCGACAGCCTTTGTGTTGTCAGCGTCCCGGCTGGAGGGCACTGTGAGGTGCAGAGCATCTACTTCCCCTGAGAGGTGCAGAGGCCCGAACTGGCCTGTTTTTTTATGGGGGTGCCCCTGGGTGCTGGGCCGAGGGATCCTAAAGATGTCCTGTGCCAGACCCTGGCCTCCTCAGGAGAACTCCCCCATCTCAGGAGCAGACAGCCTGGGGGCCTGGGATCTCACAATGAGGTAGGTCAGTGTGGACCAGTGTGGTCCCTCAGACCTGACCTCACTGAGAAACAAGTGCAGATGGAACTGTCAGATGAGGTCAGAGTGGAGTAGGAGAGGCCCCAAAGCCAGTGATGGGTCCTTGTGAGAAGACTTGAGGCCCTAACTGGTCTGGCTCAGTGGATAGAACTTTGGCCTGCCGACTGAAGGGTACTGGGTTCGATTCCTGTCAAGGGCATGTATCTTGGTTGCAGGCACATCCCCAGTGAGAGGTGTGCAGGAGGCAGTTGATCGATGTTTCTCTTTCATTGATGTTTCTGACTCTCTATCCCTCTCCCTTCCTCTCTGTAAAAAATCAATAAAATATATATTTAAAAAAAAAAAAAAGAAATGAGAATGTAGAGAGACACAGAGGGGTGGAGAGTACATGTGGCCCCGGAACAACTTGACTGGGGACACACACACACACACACACACCAGGCCTGGGCTTTCACTGCCACCCCAGGACACCACAGGTAGGCAAGCCCAGTAGGGACTGAGGTGTGATTTCCATCTGGAAGGGCGTGGCCCTGCTTGGCATCTCCATTCCAAGCCTGACAATGTCTCCTGTCACCTCAGACAAGGGGAAGAGGCCAACGCCCTCCCCAGGGTCCCCATGGGCACTGACCTGGCCAGCAGGCGTCTCTTTTAGAAGAACAAAGCCCTGCGGGCTCACTGTCCCCCACCTCTGCCAGCCCAGGGCTCAGTTGGAAGAGATTTCAGAGACTAGAGGCAACAAGCCCCCTGTCCATCTCCAGCCCAGGCATCTGGCTCCGCCCACCTTGCCTTACTGCTCAGCAAGTGAGGAGCTCAGGCAGTGATTCCATGTAAGTCAGCGGGTGGGGGTGTGGGGACAGCAGCACTAAGCCCATCCTCCTGAGACAGAGCCCTGCAGGTCCACCCCGAGGCCATGCCTGCAGACACAGCCCCAGGCACTGCTGTGTCTCACTCAGCTTTCCCTCAACACCAAGTCCCAGGTCCTCTCCCTCCCTGGGAGTACTGGCCTCTGAGGCACTCAAACCTCATGCTTAACCCAGGAAACACTAAGCTCTGACTGCACCCTCACCATGGAGGAAGCCCTACAGAGTCACATCCCCCAGAACACAATGGCAGGGCAGGCAGCCCACACCCCTCCTGGTGGGCAGAGCAGACCCTGGATGCACGTGGACCCGTTGGCAGTGTCCATCCACAGGGCCCGGGGACAGGACAGTCCCTTAGGCAGAAAGTGTGCTGGAACCCGAGGGCAAGGGCCCATCCCAGGCTGTGCTGTTTCAGCCCCCCTTCCCCCTTGCTCCCTGGACAGAGCGGATCCCCAAGAGGGGCCGTGTGCAATGTGGTGCCTTCCACCTAAGGCTCGGGCCTCATTTTGTCAGAAAAAAGATTTCCTGGAGAGCTCCAGGAAACCCAGACTTCAGTCCCAGGCACATGGGAGAGGGGGCCCTGGAGTTTCCACTCTCCCTAACTGCAGAGCAGCCCTCCTGGAAGGATCAGGTCACAGAGAGAGAGCAGGGCTTTTCCACCCTGGCCCCACGGGCAGGGGTCCTGGGCACTGGGTAGGGAACTCAAAGGCTCCACCACATTTACAATCAGACTGGGGACCAGCCTATGGCTGCAGGGTATGGAGCCCCCTCACCCACAATATAGGACTGCCTGAGACTCCCCAGTCTTTCCTGGCCCAACCTGCAGGTACAGGAATCCACCCCAGCGAGGCACCTGCAGGGTCCCCCAAATCTTAACCCAGCAGGTACTGCACCTCACTGGCTGGGGCAGGAGGGGCTCCACAGCCCCTTCTCTCTCTTCCATTTGAGACAAAATCTCCTCTGTCCCCTGGGAGCCCATCCCACCCCCTGGAGTAAGGATGGGCTTTACCCATCAAGAGAGGAAGGTGCACTGCAGTGCTTCTCCAGCTGGGGCGCAGGCGACAGGAAAGCAGCCTCTGGGAGGATGGGGTACGCCACTTCATCCCTCCTATCTGGCCACCTCCAACAAACCAAGACCTGGAACCAAGGGAGCCAGACAACCAAGGAGGGGAAGAGGGGGGACAGGGCTTGTCCCTGGGCCCTGCAGGTTCTCCTGCTCAGGAGGAGCTCAGAAGGGAGACTGAGGTTCTGCGTGGAAATGAGACTGCATGCATTTCATTTAGTTCAAGAAGTTGATCCAATTGGAAAGTGAGGATTCGGCAGCCTCCTGGTCACAAAGAACAGGGTTGGCCATGGCAACAATGCTTCCTGTTTATATGCTGCCAAGTACAAGTCCTTCAAAGCATCCACTCCACACTGACTGTGATGGAAGGAGGAAGAGGGAAGGTGTGGACCGCTGTGGGAGCAGCCCCCTGGGCTGTGGCCTCAGCCCCAGGCAGAACACTCATCCTCCTCCCCAGCCAAGACAGCCCACCCAGGTCGCCCTCTTCCACGCTGCAGCCATAGTTGCCCTACCCCACCTGGTCCACCTTCCAGAGCCTGGGTTCCCCACCAAAACAGACCACCCAAGGCCACCGTGGCCACGCCCACAGATAAGTACACTCAGTCCAGAGCCGTTTTTCATGCAGTTTAATGAGCTACAGAGGATGGGGAGGAGGCAGCAGTCCTGAAGTCACCTGCCCGACTTCAGAGCACACCCCACCTCTCCCTTTTGCCTGTCAGGAGAGAGACAAACTGGTGCAGGTGGCAGGGGCGGGAGGATCTCAGAGGGGCTGGGGTGCGGGAGGGCGGTGGGTGCAGTGAAGAGCTGGCATTGGGGAGGAGCGCTGAGGGTCCCCAGACACCCTGGAGAGCCTGTCTTCATCTCAGAGGGGCAGCATCCTTGCCCGGCCCGGGCTCAAGAGAGGAGTGAATATGACGGCGGATCCAAGGCAAGAAGGACGTCACCCGGGCATAGACTCCAGGAAAGTTGGTAAGAATACACCTGTGCCCCCAACTCACCACCCCTACCTGGACCCAGTTGTTTCTCCATTTACAGACCAAGGGGCCACCAGAGTCACCCTGTGGGAAGAAGAGACAGATGGTCAATACTCAAGGTCCCTGCAGGCAGGCGCAATGAACGGGGGCACAGTCTGGGGGTCTCACATTGCAGGTTCCCCGGGCATTGCTCCCCGCACACAGCATGTCGTCTGTGATAACCTTGCCAATGCTGAGGTATTGCTGCCTACAGATCGCATCCTCCACGATGGGGACCTCCACTTCCTGCAGATTTTTGGGTGGCGGCAGCGGATCTGAGAGAAGAAGCCCGGTGTGACCTGAGGTCCTGAGGGGGGTGGTACAGTCCCAGGACACGGGTTCTAGAACCACACCTGAGCCTCAGTGCCTCCAGGGGGCCCTAGGAGTCACCAAGGACTCCAACTCTCTGGCCAATGGGCTGATAATCTCTAGGCTGACACTGAGGACACCAAGCTCCAAAAAGAAACAGAGAAATATAGTTTGTATCCACACATAATTTTTATGGGGAAAAATCAGATCAAGTGCTTTCCCCCAAGAAATGCACAGTGAGCGGCCCTCCTGTCACATTTGCCTGTCCATTTAATAGCGAATCCTGGAGCAGGTCGCTGAAGTTCCTGCTCCTCATCTCCATCCCACCATGGAGACTCAGGAAGCGCAGGTTCCCCGAAAGGGAGCACACAGGACCCGGTGCAGAGTGAGGGAAAGAAATGCCCATGGCACCCTGGCCACCTTTTGTCAGTGGTTAGAGCACTGGCCCGAAGGGTTTGATTCTTGGTCAAGGGCAAGTACCTGAGTTGTAGGTTCAATGCCCAGCTCTGGTCGGGAAGGGGACTAATAGATCTGTCTCTCACATCGATTTTTTTCTCTCCCCCACCCTCCCACTCTCTCTAAAAATCAACGGAAAAAATATCCTTGGGAGATATTTTTTTAAAAAATGCCCATGGCCGTGCCTCACTCTTGCTACTTTGGTCTTTACTCCTGAACAGAGTCTTCTTGAGCTGTCTGCCTCCTACACCCAAGGGAGACCCCGGAGGGACCCCAGCTGAGCCCTCATCTGTAAAGCCTTGCCCGCCCCAATGCATCAACCTCGTGTGATCCTGGTTCTGGTTCTTACCATTAAAATCAATGCTGCCCCAGCCAGCCACCCAGCACCGGGTGCCTGGGGCGAGTGGAGGGGAGGCTGGAGGGAGGCTGATCCACCTGACAAGGTTAGATGGTCGCACGGAGGCCTGCAGTTTGAGAAGTGCCACGTCCGAACCCCCTTCTACTCCCTTTTCAGGCCTAAACGCCGGGTGGCGGATGATCCTAGCCACTGGCACACGGCCTCTGAGTGAGAGTCTCGTTTGTCCTAGTTGGACCTTAAAGTGCCGAGGCTCTGGGACTCTCCTGGCAACAGAAGGAGAAAGGTTTCTGAGAGGCTGCGGCAGGAGGTGGGCCAGCCCCTCAGAGCCCAGAGACCTCCCCTCTGTGGTGGACCAGGGGAGTGCCAGGAAGCTGAGTCCTGGTGGGGGGTCTGCAGCCAGGATCTGCCCACAACACACATCACATGCCTCCTGAAACTGTCCACCACCACCCCAAACCCTGGGGGCTGGCAGAGTAGGAACTTACCCTGGAATGCAGTGGGCAGCTGTCAGCACCCACTGAGGGTGGATGAGGGAGCCCCCACAAAAGAAAATCCACCGGGACCTTGCTAGATCCCAGCCCCACAGGCCCACCTGCCACGGCCACGCCCCATTGGAAGCATCATGCCCCCCCACGATGCCCACCAGCTCGGTCCCTGGGCCGGGATCTGGGGAAGCAGAGGAGGAGCCATCAGGGACCCTGGCACTGCTGCCCGGCACTCAGCCTGGTCCCATCCTCAGTGCCTCCCAGAGCCACCCTCAGAGGGGGGTCTCCACCCATCCCAGGTCAGCCTGTGAGAGGTCAGAGTCAGGGGTTCAGAGACAAGCCAGACCCGGGGGTCAGGACCCACCTGAGGTCACAGGGACGGAGCCCCCCAGACAGGGGAGAGCCAGGACAAGCAGGCACAGCATCTGCAGGGAGAGAAGGGGAAGGGAGAGCCCGTGAGGAATCTCGGGCAGGGACCTGGGAATGCAGAGCATGAGGCTTTCAGCAGAGTCCTCACTGTGCCAGGCCTCTCTGCCTTCTGCTCCTGGACCCCTCTGAGCCCCTTTATCCTCCTGCCCAGATTGGCCCAAGGGGAAGCCGCCCTCTTTTGGGGTGGGGGATGGGGGCAGGCAGGGCTTATCTCTTCAGTGGGACCAGTGGTGACCAGCAGACCAGCTATCAGATAAGAAATGTGGGGGGTTCCCTCTTTTAAGACACTCAGTGTTGGTGCTGGAGTCCTGGCTGGTTTGGCTCAGTGGAGAGTGCCTCAGCCTGCGGACTGAAGGGCCCCAGGTTTGATTCTGGTCAAGGGCACCTGCCTTGGTTGCAGGTTCCCCAGACCTGGTCAGGGTTCATGCAGGAGGAAAACAATCAATGTGTCTCTTTCACATCAATGTTTCTCTGTCTTTCCTTCTCCCTTCCACTCTCTCTAAAAATCAATGGAAAAAATATCCTAGCGGGAAGGTTAACAAAAAATAAAAATAATAAGAATATTCGTGCTAGAGACATTTCAGTTTTAGATGACAATATGCACATGAAAATAAAGAATGAGATGCTTTGCATCCTCCTGTACACTGGAGGGTCTCAGGTTTGATTCCCAGTCAGTCCACATACCCAGGTTGAGGGTTTATTCAACTATCAGGACGCATGCAAGAGGCAAATGATCAATGTTTCTCACACCTTTCCTTCCCTCTCCCTAAAACTGATAAGTAAACCATATGCTGTGAAACAAAATGGAGCTGGGGCATGGATGGGATGGGGGGCTGGCACCTGAGCCAAGAGCAGGGTGAAGGAGAGCAGCAGGCCGAGTGCTCCCCTGCCTCCCTCCTTCCTTTGAGGGTAACAGTGTCCTCCAAAAGGAACAGACTCGCTGGACCTGCAGACAGAGTTGCACAGCAGCACCATGAGACGGAGGAGGCAGCTGCTCTGGAGCCTTTGGAAGGAGTGGGGGCCTGCTGGCACCTTGATGGTAGACTTCCTGCCTCCAACACTGACTGAATAAGGTTTTGTTTAAAGGTTCCAGTCTGTGGCATTGGTTATGGCCACCCCAGGACACTCAGGCATTGCTCAGCTGACCTCATACATCCTATGCATGGTCAAGCTTTGTCAAAATGCACAGTTTAGTGTGTGAGAGTTGACAATTTAATGCTAGTCCTCCTCACCTCGCTACTGCACACTACCGGCACCTCCACAGCGCTGGGAGCCAACCTCCCCCCTCACACTCCCTGTTTTCTGCATGGAGGAGCTCTCTCCCCCGGCTCCGCCCCAGGCCGACCTGCCCATCCTCCTAGGCCCAGCCTCAGGGACTGCACAGCTGCAGACAAATGCACGATATCAACGCAGAGCAAAAAAGAAGGAGACGGCATCAGTGATGGTCCCTGGGAATCAGTTGGAGGGGAGGTAGATGAGGACTTGGAGAGAAGTGCAGCCCACTGTTCTGGTGCTTGCTTTAAAGACCCCTCCCTGTGCAGGAGGACACATGGAGGTGGGGCCACGTTGAACTTGAGAGACCTAGGCAACTCAGATCTTGGCAGGGGCTGGAGGGGGTCAACCCACACAGAGGAAGGTGGTGAGAGCCATGGGACTGGAAACACAGTCAGGACCCAGGCCCTCCTTTCTCTCCTGCAGTTGGGGTCACCCCGGGAGGTGGGTGATGGATCAATCTCTAGAACTCTTGGTCCCAGCAAAACAGAGAACTGGCGTCTGGGAAGCCAGGTTTCCACCCAGTCATCCTAGAACAGAATCAAATAGTCCACCAGCCAGCCAGGCTGACAGATTCCAGGCAGCATTTGAACTGTTAATAGACACAGTTGTGTCTGTTCATTAGAAAAGTATTCTTGCACCCGACTGGTGTGGCTCAGCAGGTGAGTATCAGCCCAGGAACCAAGCGGTCTCTAGGTTGTTTCCCAATCAGGGCACATGCCCAGGTTGCTGGCCCAATCCCCAGTCGGGGGCATGCGGGAGGAAACTGATCAATGTTTCTCACTCATCAATGTTTTTCTCTTTCTATCTTACTCTCTAAAAGAAATGTTTTTCAATAGAAGCATTCTTTTAGGCTGGACAGCAAAATACCCAGCTGGCTTCCTGGAACCATAGGAAAACAAAGGCTCCCCACTGCACTGAAATCCAGCTCTGGGCGAGCCTCAGGGAACCCAGTCTCATACAGGGAGAAACTGGACTGTTTGCCAGCAGGAAAAACCCAGAAGCAGCTTTCTCTCAGAGGTGCGTGCAGACATTGCCATAAGACACTGAGCCCTAAGGCTTAGGGCTGACAGGAATGCAAGGCTGTCTGCTCAGCCCTGAGACTCCGCCCCATCCAAGCTGAGCACAGAAGCTCTCCAGCATAGACGCGGCTGATCCTCCGAGCCAATTGGCCTGGAGGTCAACCCCTCGCAGAGATACCAACAACAATCTATGCTTAACTGCAACAAAATTGTGCAGCCCATGAAGGGGTGCACCAAGAGTGTCCTTCTCAGGTACCTGGGGAGGCTGAGCCACTGTTCCCTAGAGGACACCTACCACACAAAGCTACTCAACTAACTCAGGGAAGCAGCAAAAATGCAGAGACAAGAAAACAGATCACAAATGAAAGAAATGGAAGAAAACCAATGACTGGATATAGAGTCCAAAACCACAGTTATAAGGTTTTTCAAGAATTTCCTAGAAAAGGCCAATAAATTTAATGAGACCCTCAAGGATTTGAAAAGGGACAAACAAGAAAAAACAGCTGGAAAAGCAAAAAGAAAAAAGATTCTAAAAAATCAAGATAGTGTCAAAAGACCAAGAGAGAATATTAAAAGCAGCAAGAGAGCTGAAACCTGTTAGGCTCAGTGGATAGAGTGTGGGCCTGCAGACTGATAGGTTCAATTCTGGTCAAGGACATGTACCTTGGTTGAGGGCACATCCCCAGCAGGGGGTGTGCAGGAGGCAGCTGTTAAATTTTCTCTCTCATCGATGTTTTTCTCTCTCCCTTCCTCTCTGTAAACAAACCAAAAAAAATCAATAAAATACATTTTTTTTAAAACGCAGCAGAGAAAACAGTTAATTACCTACAAGGGAGCACCCATATGATTGTCAGGTGATTTCTCAACAGAAACTATGCAGGCCTAACGAGAATGTCCAGAAATATTCAAAGTGATAAATAGCAAGAAACTACAACCAAGATTGCTCTATCCAGCAAATCTAGCATTCAGAATTGAAGGTCAGATAAAGACCTTCACAGACAAGAAAAAGCTAAAGGAGTTCATCATCACCAAACCAGTATTATATGATATGCTGAAAAGTATTCTTTAAGAAGAGGTAGAAGAACAAAAAGGTAAAGATACAAATTATGAACAACAGTGGGCCCTTCTTAGCCTACAAGCCACAGTGTGTCCACCCACAGTCTTAATACCACATTAGAGGGTGAGGACACAAAAGCATCAGAGCTGAGAAATAGAATCATAATTGTGAATTTAAAAAAATTATGAACATCAAATACATGTCTATCAACAAGTGAATCTAAAAATCAAGTGAATTCAAAATCTGATGAACAAAAGAAACTGGTGAATATAATAGAATCAGATGCATAGGAAGGGAGTGGACTGACAATTCTCGGGGGGAAATGGGTGTGGAAGGTGCAGGAAGAGACTAGACAAAAATGGTACACCTATGGATGAGGACAGTGCGGGGGAGGTAAGGGCAGAGGGTGGGGTGGGAACTGGGTGAAGGGAAGATATGGGGGGAAAAGAGGAACAATTATAATAATCTGAACAACAAGGATTTATTAAATTGAAAAAAATAAAAGCATTCTTTTAAGTACACTTGTTTATGGTGGTAATTTTTGGCATAAACAAGCCCAAAATTTAGTGATTTGTTCTTAAATACGAAAAAAAAACTATTGGGGCTGACCAGGAAAGCATTGAATTGGAAAGTTAGAAACCAAAGTCAAAACAAGTGAAAAAAAAGTTTTTCAAATCTATTCAACTAGCAATGATGAGAAACAGAATAAGTTTGAGTAAGTTTTCAGGGAGGTGAGAGAGAAACTGCATTTATAAAACAAGGATTATATCATACTGTTTACTTCTCAGATTAAACAAATAACAACCAAGTGCCCTTGGACATTAAAAATATAACAAATAGGTCTGGGCCAGTGCTTAGAACAGTGGCCATTCCCCCAAAGGGTCATGGGTTCGACCCCGGTTCGGATTCCATGTGTGGGAGGCAACAAATCAATGTGTTTCTCTTCCCTTGATCTCTCTTGATCTCTCTTGATATCTCTCTCTCTCTCTCTCTCTCTCTCTCTCTCTCTCTCTTTCTCTCTCACTTTCCCTCTCTCCCTCCCATCCCCACTTCCCTTTCCCTCTCCCTTACCTCTCCCTCCTTTCCACTCTCTTCAGAAATCAATGGGAAACATATCCTTGGGCCCTAACCGGTTTGGCTCAGTGGATAGAGTGTTGGCCTGTAGACTCAAGGGTCCCAGGTTCAATTCTGGTCAAGGGCATATACCTTGGTTGCAGGCATATACCCAGTAGGGAGTATGCAGGGGGCAGCTGATCAATGTTTCTCTCTCATTGATGTTTCCAACTCTCTATCACTCTACCTTTCTCTTTGTATGCATATATATACATATTCGCTTGGGTATATATTCGCTTGGGTAAGGATTAACAAAACAAAAAAAAGTTTAATAGAAGAAAAAATAAATGGGCCTTCCTGTTATTCAAACACCCTGAAAAAAGAATATTGGGCTCAGTTGGCCCAGCACTGGATTGTCCATGGGGCCATGCCACTCCCCTGCCTCCCCTGCCATCAGAGGAGCATGGACAGCTGTGCAGACAAGGAAGATCCAGGTCTCAGCTGGAGCAGCTCTCACAGGTGCACCTAAGACCCGCTGCCCAGAGCCTGCGGCCTGGGAGGAGCTGTCTTTTGGAATCGCTCCCCCAGGGAGAAGTGGCAGCTATGAGCCATCAGCTACTGCTAGTCATTCTGCACAGCCCCCAGAGGTCCTGGGGCCACTCCCTGACAAACACTGAGATGGGAGGGGAGCACCTGCTGGTCTCCACAGGAGCAACACCAGGTGTCTCAACAGACTGGAACCTAAAGCCATGCTTTGAAAAAGCCCAAGGAAAAGGACTTAACTGCCAGGAGGGCTGACCCCGAGGGCTGTGTGCCCCTAGCACACCTGGGGAGCAGCCCTGCAGGCTCCAGCAGACAGCTCATCCTGGGGACGCCTGAGAGATGGGCTGGTGGGTAGATCCATGGGGTCCTCTGCAGGGGTCCCCATCATGTATTCCAGGTCCCCTCCCCCTCAACTCCCTCTCTGCTGTCTCGGCCTGACTCAGGGATCTAGTTCATGGTCCCAAGCCCTTCGGAAGCCTTGCCTGCTACACTTGTCCACTTACCATCAAAATAGGGAAAGGGAGCAGGGGACACCCCAGGGGCACCAGGGCTACACACATTCCTCCTGCCCATGCCTGTCACAGCTCTGCCCCCTGTGGATTAGCACAGTCAAGGACCCTACTGTTAGGTGATCCCTCTGTGTGTGTGTGTGTGTGTGTGTGTGTCCCCAAAACATATGTCTAAATCCCATATGCCCTGGCACTTGTGAATGGGACCTCCTTTGGAAAAAGTCTTCGCCATGGAATCAGGGTTAGATGAGGGCATGGAGGAGGGGCTCTCATCAAATGTGACTGGTGTCCTTGTGGAAAGAGCACAGAGACAGACTGGAGGGAAGACCATGTGGCCACGGAGGAGAAGACTGGAACCGGGCAGTGCAGCCAGGAAAACCAGGGATGTCCCCCTGCGGGGGAGCTGGGAGAGAGCCTGGGACGCATTCTCTCCCTGAGCCTCTGAGAGGGAACCCCCTGCTGGCGGCTGATTTCATACACCTGACCCCACAACCAGAGAATAAATCCCGGTTGTTTTAAGACCCTGAGTGTCTGCTAATTCCTTAGGCAGCCACAGGACATTCAGACACCTGCCACCACATGCCCCTCCTTCCTGACACTGGTCCCTCAGAACCAGGAGTGCAAAGAGACAAGGCACAGCGATGCCTGCCAAGTGGGCCTCTCCTGTCTCCTGGCCGAATCTGTCTCCTTCTCCGGACCAGGACTGACACGCCTGGTGCGGGGAGGGAAGCACCATGCCCCCAGGTCCCAGGAGGGACACAGGCGGGGCTCCTCCTCCTTCCAGATCATTATCCCGCATCCCGGATCAGGGTGCAGGTGAGTCACTGGAGGGGAGTGTGCCCTGTGGCCTGGAGGACAGGCTTCCTGTCCAGAGAAAGCCATCTTCCAGCTTCAGCTGTTCTGTCCAGGTCCCGCCTTGAGGGGGTCATTTTAATGCCTCTACTTGGGCCCCAGTGTGGAAGCTGCCAGCCCACAGGCCTGAGAACCACTGTGGTTTGGGTGGCCACCAGCCACGTGGGTCCCAGTTGGGGGACTGGCAAATGGCAGCAGGTGGGCCTGGGCCTCCACCAGCAGCAACTCACAGTGACACGGCGCCTCACCCTCGTGTCCAGCCAGAAAGGAAAGCCCTGCCCAGGCCTATTGGGCTCCTTGATTACAGTGTCAGCCCCGCACTGCAGGGTCTCGGGTTCAGTTCCCAGTCAAGGGCATGCACCTGGGTTGTCTTTAACTCCCCACCGCCCAGTTGAGTTGTGTACAGGAGACGATTAGTTGATGTGTCTCTCACATCAGTGTTTCTCTTTCTCTCCCTCCCTCCATACTTTTTTCTCAGGTGAGGGTTCAAACAAAACATTGTTGTAAGTTCATACCAGCCCATGCATGAGGTAAACAACTGATCTCTCTCTCTCTCTCTCGCTCTCTCTCTCTCTCTCTCCCCCTCCCCTACCCTCACTCCTTCCCACTCTCTCTAGAAAATCAATGGAAAAACATCCTCTGGGAGAATTAACAGAGAGAAAGCGAACCCCATGCAGCTGCTGATATTTCACCGCCTCCGTCCAGTGCGCTTCCCCAGGGCTTGTCCCCTGGGCACCCTCGACCAGGCGCTCCAGCAGGTTTCCTAGCGCCTTCACCTGGGGGCTCCGTTTCTAGGGCAGGACTCCTGGCCCCGCCAGCCATGGCTCACGCTGTCTGGAGGCCAGCCTTGGTGTGTCCTCACCACTCCCCCAGGAGCCTCTGGGCCAGATCCCAGAGTTCCTTCACAGCACAGTCACCCTCCTCTCTAGAGGGCCCTGTGGGGCTGGGCTGCCTCTAACCCCGGTACAAACTAGTGCTCAGGAGATGAGGGGCAGGTCTTCTCAGGGAGATGCCTGTGCATTAAAATGGGGCTCAGAAGGCAGAATAACGGCCCCCGAAAACATCCATGTCCCAATCTCCAGGAACTGTGAACATGTCCGGTTACCTGGCAAAGGGGATAAAGGATGCAGATGGAATTAAATAACCGGTGACCTTGAAATTGTCGTCATTCTGGATTTCCCAGGGAGGCCCGATTCCGCGCTGGCCCTCAGGAATTCCACAAGAAAGACTGGGACATGTTCCAGAAACTGGGAAAGGCCAGGAACCTACAGGAGGAATCAGCCGACACCTGGATTTATCCCATGAGGCCAGGGGTCTCCTGAATGCTGGATGGTGAGATGATTCATGTGCCCGGTGGTGACTTGTGACAGGAGCCATAGGAAACTAATACCGGATGGATGTGCTGGCTTCCGGTAAGGAAGGGGGAGGCACTCTGAGGCTCAGGGGCCCTGGGGCCGAGAGATAACCTGGGCAGTAAAGGGATGACACCTTTCCATGTGTCAGGACCCACTGCGTTCTAGCCAGGCCCTGGCCTTGGCCATCCTTCACCCCAAGGGGACATCTCTGTCCCAGAGCTCGGCTCCTGGTGGCACTCACTCTCTCTGCCCCACGCCCCCCAGGCGCCCTTCTGCTCTGTGTGCAGCCATCAGTGACCAGTTCATCGCTGTCAGCTTGTTGGTGTCTTTCTCCAGGGCTGCCACTTGGCTCAGCATCCCCCAACGTCCCTGCTCTGTGCCCCCGTTTTCAGCGCTGGTTTTCCACGGCCGGCCAGGCAGCAGTGTCCAGCTCCAAGGCCTCAACCCAGAGTGCCCTGCTCAGGTCACACCTGGCTCCAGCTGTGTGGGCGGGACTCCCAGAAGCCCACAATCCGAGGCTCCACAGCCTCAACACAGGAAGCAGGGGTCAGGAACTGACTGTCTGGAACTGAGTTCCCTGGAGAAAGAAAACCTGGGAGTTGGCAGGGTGGCAGAGAGCATCGGGGAGTGGAGGTGCCCTTGGTGTCCCTTGTTGGGGGCAGGGAGGACTGGACACTAACAAACAAGAGGGCAGGTGTACATTCTCTGGGAGTGCCTTCTCCCACATCCTGACTGTGCCCCTGGCACCCGTGATAGAGGGGCCATCACCTTCATAGCATCTCCTTCCTGGACCAATGGCATGAAAGCCAAGGGCAGAGGGCAGGAGGGAGGTGGCAGCAAGTGAGGGATTTCAATCCATCCTTATGGGACAGAAGCAGGTGGAGGAGGGGCAGTGGCAAACACATGCCTGCTGAAGGGGGCTTGCTTCCATAGAGGGCCCTTCACACCACAGAGATGCTCAGGGGGTGTAGAAGCCAACTTACCCAAAGAGAAACTGAGCATAAGAGCCGCATGTGGCTCACGAGCCACAGTTTGCCTACCACTGGCCTAGACAACCCTTAGATCTGGTGACGGGAGGAACCAAGGACCAGTCTCTCACATCAGCAGAACTGTCTGCAGCCAGCAGAAGTTAATGAAACCCTGCCTCCCCCATCAGTCACCACTGATTGCTTTTTCAGCCTCAGCTCACCTGCACCCAGGTGCCTGAAATAAAAGTTAGTTTGATACACGATGGCCTCATATCATAAGTGTGTGACCCAAGCCCACTCTGAACCTTTCAGATCTTATTCATCTTAAAATCAGGGGCTCAAACAGAAGACACCGGGGAGGGAAAAGGAGAGACTAACTAGTGCCAGTCTAGCACTTTCTCAGTTCTTGTGTCAACAGAATACATTTCACTCGCCCTGGCTGGCAGTAGTCATTGGAAATGCTGCCTAACTGACTCCTCTTCAAAGTGGCCATTGGCAGTGTCCAGAAGCCCCGTGGGATTTCAGCGCTGCACCTGCGTTGATCGTGCTCAAAGCTGCCTCGCCCCACTCATATTAGCTCTAACTCGGTGTGCAGATGGCCTTGGGAGTTCCGTGTAGACTGCCATGTTCTTCCTGGTATCCTCCTCCCTTCCTCCCAGATCCTCACACCTTCTGTGTGTTTCTGATCGCTTTGTGCTGCCTTGAGCCTGTCTGGGCCTCCCTGTCCATCATCCCTCATTCAGGGGCAGGGCTTCCAGAATCCACCCATACGCCACCCCTCCCCCTTCCTCCACCCCCCAGCCAGGCCAGGCAGGAGGTTTGCTGTGGGCTCTGGGAAAGCCACCCTTATCAAGTTTAGGAAGTCACCTTTGGCCCAAGTTTGCTAACAGTTTTATCACAAACTATGGTTGAATTTATCAACAACAACAAATTATTTTTCCATATCTATTGAAATTACAACATGGTTTTTATCACCTATTTCCGCTTCGTATTGTGGTATATTGCACTAATTGGTGTTAAACCACGGTGGTTGAGACCTTCCTGGGTTTTGGTAGTTATCTTACACATTGGGAGTTCGTTTGCTAATGTTCTACTTTGGATTTTTTTCAATCTATGCTCATAATGGAAATAGGCCTGACATTCTCCTTTATTCCATGTGCCTAGTTCTGTTCTCCAGAAAGTGTGCCAGGGAGCCGCCTCTTTTTCTGTTCCCTGGAGGATTGCCCAGGCCTTCAAGTCTCAGTGAAATTCTCCAGGAAGCCATGCTGTGCTGCAGCTCCCCCTGTTGTACGTTATATTTCACTTCCGGGTAGATGCTCACCACCCAGAAGCAGGACTTTCATGATTATAAATCTGGTCCCACTTCCCGATCTCCTAACGTCAGTTCCCAGGAGTTATACTTGCCTAAAAATTGTCCATTTCACCTGGGGGAAAGTATATTTAATGTGATTGTTCATACTAACCTCTTCCAATTTTTAAAAATCTCTGCCCTTGCCAAAACCGGTTTGGCTCAGTGGCTAGAGCGTCGGCCTGCGGACTGAAAGGTCCCGGGTTCGATTCCAGTCAAGGGCATGTACCTTGGCTGTGGGCACATCCCCAGTAGGGGGTGTGCAAGAGGCAGCTGATCGATGTTTCTCTCTCATTGATGTTTCCGACTTTCTATCCCTCTCCTTTCCTCTCTGTAAAAAATCAATAAATTTTAAAAATAAATAAATAAATATCTCTGCCCTGTCCACGTTTCTTCTGTTCCCCTCTTTACTGCGAATATTATCTGTGCATCCGTTTTCCTGCCTGATCGATCTTCCCAGAGGTTTGACTAATTCTTTAGATTTAAGGAACTCAGTTTTGGCTTTGCAACCCTATTATATCTTTACTAGTAGCCCAGTGCACGAAATTCATGCACCTTAAAAGGGGATTAATTAGAGGAAATAATTTAATATTTCTATTTACCCTTTCTCTATAATAGAAGTGTCAGAGATGAAAATAAGTACAATATATATGAAAACCTTTCTCCTGTTAGAGTCTGAGACACACCAGGGGACCCAGAGTCAAATCTCCACCCACCCACATGTGCCTCAAAATCACATGAGACTCAGACCCAGCTGCCACACACCTTTGGCTAGATCCAGACCCAGACAGTGCCACCCATGTCAAGCCCCACCGAGCAGGGGAGG
>JAOAOB010000043.1:0-108250 GCA_027563665.1 Antrozous pallidus | reverse complement strand
TCCAGGGTGAAAACTGGACTTCCTGTGAAGAAACCCTTCTTTCTGTGGGAAAAACACGCCTTCCTGTGGGGGAACACTTCTTCCTGTGGGATAACTCTTCTTCCTGTATGTTTCCTTCCTGTAGGTTATAATGCAACTTCCTGTGAGGGATGCACTTTTTCCTGTTGTCACCATGCTTCCTGTATAGGAAATACTCTTTCCTGTTGGAGCTTAATGCAAATTCCTTTGGGAGAACACTTATTCCTGTGGGTAAATCACACCTTCCTGAAGGGAACCCTTTTTTTTCTGCGGGGGAAAGCAACCTTCCTGTGTGAGAATCACCCCTTACTATGGGAGAATCCTTCTATCTGTGGGTGAACTCTTCTTCCTATAGGAGAAACACACTTTACTTTTGGGGGAGGAATGCAACTTCCTTTTGGACAACCCTTCTTCTTGTGGGGGAAACTCACCTTTCTGTACTGGAACCCTTCTTCGTGTAGTGGAAATGGAACTTCCTATGTGGAACCCATCTTTTTGTAGGGGCAACACTCCTTCCTGTGGTAACAACTGGCCTCCTGTGAAGGAACCCTTTTTCCTTTGGTGAAAAACGGCCTTCCTGTGAAGGTAGCCTTCTTCCTGTGGGGGAAAGAAGCCTTCCAGAGGGTGAGCTGCAACTTCTGTGGGGATACCATCTTGCTGTATGGGAATAGGCCCAATCCCACAATTGGAGATAAACCGACAGTTGGACATCCCTCTCAAAATCCAGGACTGCTGGCTCCCAATCACTTTTCTGTCTGCCTGCTTGATCACCCCCTAATCACTCCCCTGCCAGTCAGATCGACACCTAACTGTTCCCCTGACAGCCTGATTGCCCCTAACTACCCTCCCCTGCAATCCTGGTTGCCCCTAACTGCCCTCCCCTGCTGGCCTGGTTACCCCCAACTGCTCTCCCCACAACTATCCTCTCTGCTGGCCACCTTATGGCAGCCATCTTTGACCACATGAGGCAGCCATCTTGTGCCTTCCTGTGGTGAACACTTCTTCCTTTGGGAGAACTATTATTCCTGTAGGGTAACTGTGGGTATAATCCTACTTCTTTTGGGGGACATACACTTTTCTGTGGTCACCATGCTTCCTGTAGAGGACACACACTTTCCTGTTGGGGGAGGAATGCAATATTCTGTGGAGGAACTGTTATTCCTGAAGGGGAATCACACCTTCCTGTGAGTGAACCCTTCTTCTTATGTGGGAAAATAAACTTCCTGTGGAAGAATCACACATTCCTGTGTGAGCGTCCTTCTTCTGTGGGTGAACTTTTCTTTGTGTAGAGGAAACTCACTTTCTTGTTTGGGAAATTCAACTTCCTCAGGGGAAAACAATTTGTCCAGTGGTCACCATGCTTCCAGTAGGGGAAACACACTTTCTTGTTGGTGGAGGAATATGATTTTCTGTGGTGTAACCCAGCTTTCTATGGGGAAAATCACCTTCCTATAGGAAAACCTGCTTTTTTTAGGAGAGATACAACTTCCTGTTTAAAACCCATCTTTCTGTATGGGCAACACTCCTTCCTGTATTGAAAACAAGCATTTCTGTGAAGTAATCCTTCTTCCTGTTAGGGAAACTGACCTTCCGGGAGGGGAAATGCAACTTCCTCTGCATAAGCCATCTTTCTGTAAGGGAAACAGGCCTTCCTTTGGGGGATCACTTATTCCTGTGTGAGAACTCTTCTTCCTGTAGGGTAACTCTCCTTCCTGTGGGTTATAATGCAACTTTCTGTGCAGATACACTCTTCCCTTGGTCACCATGCTTCCTATAGGGGAAACATAATTTCCTGTTGGGGAGAAATGCAAATTCCTGTGGGAGAATCACACCTTCCTGTGAATGAACCCTTCTTCCTGTGGGGTAAATCAACTTCCTGTGGGAGAATCACACCTTCCTATGAGAGAATCCTTCTTTCTGTGGAGAACCTTTTTTCCTGTAAGGGAAACTCAATTTTGGGGGGAAGAAATGCAACTTCCTGTGCGAAACCCATCATCCTGGTGGGGCCACACTAATTCATGTGGTGAAAACAATCTGTCCTGTGAAAGAACCCTCTCCCTGTGGGGAAAACAGGCCTTCCACTGTGGGAATTTCAACTTCCTTTGGGTAACCCATCTTCCTGTGGGGGAAAGAGGCCTTCATATGGGGGAACACTTCTTCCTAGGGGAGATCTCTTTTTCCTGTTACTCTCATTTTCCTGGGGTATGATGGAACTTACTGTGAGGGATATACACTTTCCTGTAGTCAACATTCTTCCTGTAGGAAAAATACACTTTCTTGTTCAGGGAAAAACTTAACTTCTTTTGGGGGAACCCTTCTTCCTGTTGGGGAATAATACTTTCATGAGGGAACCATTTTTTTTCTGTTGGGGAAACTGAACTTCCTGTGGATAATCCTTCTCCCTGTGGGTGAACTCTTCTTCCTGTAGGGGAAACTCAATATCTTTTTGGATAAATGCAACTTCCTGTGGGGGATACACGCATTCCTGTGGTCACTATTCTTCCTGAAGGGGAAACACACTTTCCTGCTGAGGGAGGAATGCAATTTGTGTGTAGGAACTAATTTTCTTGTAGGGGATACTCATCTTCCTGTAGGGGATCCTTCCTTAACAGGTCAGCCTATGGGGGAACACTTCTTCCTGTGCGGGAATGATAACTTCCTGTGAGGGAACTCTTCTTCCTGTGAGGGAAACTAACCATCCTTTGGGAGAATCACACCTTCTTGTGGGGTAATCCTTCCTGTGAGGAAAATCTCACCATCTTTCTGGGGAAATGCATTTTTCTGTGGTGAACGCATCTTCCTTTTGTGTAAACACACCTACTTGCAGGGGAACCGTTCTTTTTGTATGGGATATGCAACTTCCTGTGTGGAACCCATCTTCCTGTAGGGGCAACAGGCCTTCTTGTGGTGAAAACAGTCATTCCTGTGAAGGGACCCTTTTTCTTGTGGGGTAAACAGGCCTTCCTGGGGGGATTGCAACTTCCTGTGGAGGTCCCATCTTCCTGTGGGGGAAACTGGCCTTCCTGTGGGGGAATTGCAACTTCTTGTGGGGGTCCTGTCATCTTCTGAAGGAAACAGGCATTCCTGTGTAGGAAGCATACCTTCCTGTGTGGGAACCCTTCTTTCTATGGGGGAAAAGAAAACATCCACTGGGAGAATCAGACTTCCTGTGGGGTAACCCTTTCTATGGGGGAAATCTCACCATAATGGGGGAGGGGGATGCTACTTACTGTGTAGAAAGCATCTTCCTTTTGTGTAAACTCACTTACTTCTAGGGTAACCCTACTTATTTATGGGAAATGCAACTTCCTGTGCAGAAGCCATCTTCCTCTAGAGATAACACACCTTCCTATGGTGAAAACAGGCCCTCCTGTGAAGGAACTCCTTTTCCTGTGGGGGAAACACGCATTCCTGTGGGAAAACACTTCTCCCTGTAAATGAACTCTTCTTCCTCTAGGGTAACTCCCGCTCCAAGGGGTATAATGCAACTTCTTGTTGGGGATACATTCTTTCCTGTTGTGACTGTGCTTACTATAGGGAAACACACTTCCTTGTTTGGGAAGGAATGCAACTTTCTATGGGGAAACATTCTTCCTGTGGAGAAAACTCACTTTCCTGTACTCCCACACTTCTTTCTGTAGGGGAAATGAAACTTCCCATGCGAAATGCATTTTTTGTAGAAGCAACACTCCTTCCTTGATGAAAACTGGCCATCCTGTGAAGAAACCCTTCTTTCTGTGGGGCAAACAGGTATTTCTGTGGGGGAAAGAGGCCTTCCTTTGGGAAAATTGCAACCTTGCATTGGGAATACATTTTCCTGTATGGGAAACAGGCCTTTCGGGATTCTTTCATTTAACTAGACCATTTAATTTTGTTATATTCTGGTGCCAAAGGGTCTCCATAGGTGTCTTCCCATTTGCTTCACAAGTGAAGAAATTTAAAGTAATTAAGGTTTGGTTCAGTCCTGTCTCCTTTGTAGTCTATGCCCCCATGGCCTCCACGTCCAGCAACTGCCTTGGGGTCCCCTCGCCTGCTGGCGGGGTCCCGGTACTGATCACATACCTCGGGAGACCCAGGTTTCTTCTCCAGAGAGGGCCTAGCTCAAGCCATTGGTCGAGAGACAGATCTATGGTGCCAGCTGCCCAGAGGCTTCAGCCACAGCTTGAACTGAAAGTTCATGCATCAGCTATGTGTATTTGGATAATAAGAAGAGGGTCCCTCTTGGCAAAAGGGCCAGAGGGGCCAATATAGAATGCTCGGATGCCTTCCCAGTGCCTTAATCCCTTCTGAAAGGGATTCATTCCTTTCCTATCCTTTTTTTAAGTTGCTGCCCAACATTCAAAGAATTAGTTTGTAAGTTTATTTGGGATAATTGTATAATATGCTGTTGTCAAATATCAAATATTATAATGACATTGTAGAATAATATCATGTAAGGGTATTGTGGTGTCACGGGAGGTTAAGTAGGGCCTAGCCTAAGGACTGGTGTCCATAAGAGATGACATGCTCTAGGCCACGTTAATTCAATCTCAAACTAGCTGCCAATTTTTTATAACTTTATATAAACTTTGTCAGGGATGTAAAAACACAAATCACTTACCTTAGTTAAAGCATTCAAATATATTGACTTGCCCCTTACTCCCACCACCTGCCACTCACATCACCCTGTTTGGCCCCGGAGGATGGCTGGTTAACCAGAGACGGGTAAGATTCCTCAGGGAAGGAACAACCTAAGACAGGCACAGTCGCAGAGGGGCCAACAGGAGAGAACTAAAAGATCAACAGAGATGGGGCACAGACGCTCATCCACAAACCTTGCAGGGGCTTGAATTCTCACCCCTGCTGAGGAAGGAAGGTCTCCCACCCCCACGGCGGCTATGCCTCCCATGCAAAACTCACACCGGGACCCAGGTGGCAGACAGAGACTCTGCCAGCAATAGCTGCCCTATATCTAAATTTAGTTTATTACCAGGAATGCTGAGGACCTACTGAAAAATGCAAATATTCCTTTCCACAAGTATTTACTGGGTAAACTAAGATTTCTGCTTGAGTATTAAAATTGACAGTAAAATAGTAATCAAGTTTTCAGATTAATTTAAATTGGACGAGTGAAATAAGTGAATACTCAAGAAAATCTAACTATACTGGACAAAAAGCTTTTCCTAAAACATTAACTAAGATATCTATTAGTAGTTCATCTGACTGCAAAATTGCCTAACATCCAAAGAACCTAAAGCAGTAATATTTGTGTTCAAAAATTAAAATTTAAAATTACCAAGACTGCAAGATAAAATTTCCAAAAGCCTCCATTAACCAAAAAAAAAGGGGGAGGGACAGTGGGGTAATATCATGTAAGGAAAAATGTCCTATAAGTAAAATACATGTAGAAAATTCTTACTCCAGAAAAGAAAATTCCATTTGTAAAACCAACTGCAGGACACCCATGAAAAAACACACATGGTGTCAAAATAAGCCAAAGGAAAATGAGTTAGGCAAAACTAAAAAGAATCTCAAGTCTATTTTGGAGAGAGGATCCCTTTGTTAACCTTTGGTCGAGAATGTGTTTGTGTGTTTGCAGAGAACAACTCCAAGACCATGTGCGTTCCTGTGATACTGAGGAACTGACGGGTCTGTTCCAGCCATGAGGAGGTCCAGAGATGGGGGACGCTGATGACACCTTGCCATGCTAGCAGTCAGCAGCTGTGCGTTGCTGCAGGCGGCCCAGGACCATACCAGAGAGGATGGATCTTGCATTGCCACGATGTGTCCACCATCTGGATACCATTGCTGACATGTACACATGAAGAACTATTTGACATTGAAACTGGAACTCAGAACAGTTGGACATTGAAACTGACACTCAAACTTTTTTTGCTCTTATACGTTTGTTTTCAGTATGCAGGGGCAAGATATTTTTGAAGAAAAGAAACACGGGGAAGTGATTGATATAGAGGCAGGGTGGCCTTGAACAGGCTGTCAAGCTACAGGGGGAAGGCTGGAGTGGAGGGGAGGCAGATGCTGGGGGAGATCAAACAAAGGACTTGTATGCATACATATGAGCATAACCAATGAATGAAAGACACTGGGGCGGGGAGGGGGGCAGGTGGGGACATGTGCTGGGGGGTATGGGAGGCTTGGGGGAGGCTATTGGGGGGAGGAAAACATATGTACTACTATTAAATATAAGTTATATTGTAAATAAAATTAAAAAAATAAATAAAGTAATTAAGGTTTGGTGCAGCCTCCCCACAGGTGATTTCTCCACCATCCTCCTTTTTTGCTTGTCAAGTTGGGATTTTTAACTAATGATGCTGTCGTTTAATAACGACTTGTGCTGGGGAATTATATGGTATTCCTGTAATGTGATGAATTTTCCACTTTTTAAAAAATTCTCGGAATTGACAGCTTGTATAAGCAGGCCCATTATCAGTTTTAATAATTTTTGGAACTTCCATGATGGCAAAAGCAGCTAGGCAATGATAAATAACCTGTTTGCTGTTTCTCCTGTAGATGCAGTAGCCCATAGGACTTTTGAAAAGGTGTCTACAGAGACATGTAATGCTCCAAGGCGTCCAAAGGGAGTATAATGCATTACATCCATTTGCCAGATATGGTCTCTTGACAAACCTTTATGGTGTTGACTCCTGTATTAGGCCCTTGAGGTAGATGTAACATACAAGTGGGACATTCCTTAATAATCTGTTTTATCTGTTATTCAGTAACTGAAAATTATTTAGACAACATTTTGGCAGGCTGATGTAAACGCTGATGAGATTCTGAGGCTTCTTTTAATAAAGCAACCAATTGATCAGCAGGTGCATTTCCTTTTGTTAAAGACCAGGCAGGACACTATGAGCCCTGATGTGAGTGATATAAAAAGGATACTCTCTGTGTTGTACAATTTGCTGAACTTGTTTAAATAATAAAAATAAATTTTGGTCACTAAGCCACTTCAACGAAGAAGTTCCAATTCTATTCACTAAGTATGCAGCATAAAAGGAGTCAGGGACAATATTAAGAGGCTCTTGGAAGTCCTGAAATGCGGCTGCAATAGCTTCTGTTTAAATTCTTTGTACAGAAGTATGACTGGTCAATATGACTCAGTCTGAATTTATTGTATCATAGGCATCTTTCCCATTAGATGATCCATCAGTGAAAACAGTTAAAGTTCCAGGAATAGGTTCCTGTCTAGTACTTTTTGGTATCAAGATGGAGGTATTATATAAAAATTGTAGTAACTTATCTTTTAATAGGTGACAGCTAAATTCCCCTGAATATCCACTTAACACAATTTGCCAATTCATATCAGTCTGAAATAACATTTCTAATTATTTCCCAGTGAAGGGGATGCAGAGACACTGGGGCTCTTCTCCAAGCTGTTTACAGAATTTTCTAATTTGAAGTAATAATTGGCCTATTAGTTCTACATATGTTATTGCTGTTTTAGAAGATTGATGTCCTAGGTGGACCCATTCAATAATTGCAGGAGAATTATTATTTTGAAAGATGACTCCAGTGGGACTTTATGCAGTAGGGTTAATTTGTCCCAATAAAGGCAAATCAGACTGGAACCATGCTAGTTGAACTGAGGAGATTGTCTGCTTAACTCTTAGCAACTCCTTCCTAGCTTCATCTGTTAAAGTTTTAGGATGGGGAAGATTAGAGTCACCTCCAAATAAATTAAATAAATTTGTCATTTCTCCTGTAGAGATCTTCAGATAAGGTCTTAACCAGTTAATGTCCCCTAATAATTTCTGAACGTCATTTAAAATTTTAAGACAATCTCTTCTTATCCCCACCTTCTGGGCATAATGCATTGGTTTTCAATTACTATCCTTAAGACATTTGAAGGAAACCTCTCTTTATTTCCTTCCAAAATAATTTTCAGGCTTCATAGAGTTTCATTTAAAAATATTTGTCACACGAAACAATTTCTCTTAAGGTTATGGTGATCACCAGTACAGATTTGATTTAATATTTAAATAACAATTCTCAGTTTTACCCAGTGAAAGATATTTCAAATTTTTTTTCAAATTTCTCCTTTTTATTAAGCTAGAATTTTATTTTGAAAAGATTATTCCCGTAGGTTTATTTGCACCCAGAGAGGGACCATGGGAAGGCTTCAGTAACTTTCTTAGAAGATTCATTTAAATTACTTACAAAGACATTAGCTTATTCAAAGTAGGGGTTGGCCATTGTTTTTTCCCAGATGGCAGTGCCCCCCATGTGATCAGTGACCATGTGCTTATCATGGCGGCTGTCTACTCCATTCTTTAAAAGATAGTCAAAATAACATTGCATACAAACAGAAATCTCACTAGCTGTTTTTGGCCTTTATCAGAATTGTTTATAAAAACTTTAGCCTTACATTTAGCTGGAAACCTTAATTTTAGTAATTAAAGTAAATATCTTCATTTAAAAAGGAAAGTGAATTTAGTAAATATAGACATCTGATTCACAAGGTGCAAATGTTGTCCTGCCTCTAGCTTAACAATGCCAGAAGCTACCAAATTCAGACAGTAAATGGTGGCTTCTAATCTGTTTTTTAGAATTTACATAAATTCAGTTACCTATAAAAACAATGGCTTCCAAATGTAAGTTAATTTATGAGACCTTGATTATATTTGAAAGATTTAATTTATAAAGTATCTTTAGTAGATATTTTTAATTAAAAAAAACCAAAGAGATTTATTCAGTAAACTTGGTTTAGAGGTCTGATATGCAAAGCACACTGTCCCACAGCCAACCTACTTAAAAGTGCAAGCAGCTTGGGGCTTTTTGTCTTTCTTAAAATTCTACTGCTATTGAAAAAATTTGGCTATAGTTAAGAAATATATTGTTGCACCACTTTGCCCCTTCCAGAGGCCAAACCTCCAAAAACACTTAATATATGTATATAAGTAAAATATATACTGTTACTTTATTTTGTCCATCTTGGAGTTAAAACTTTCATAACAGCCGAGACCGGTTTGGCTCAGTGGATAGAGGGTCAGACTGCAGACTGAAGGGTCCCGGGTTCGATTCTGGCAAGGGCATGTACCTTGGCTGCGGGCACATCCCTAGTGGGGGCGTGCAAGAGGCAGCTGATCGATGTCTCTCTCTCATCGATGTTTCTGACTTTCTATCCCTCTCCCTTCTGCTCTGTAAAAAATCAATAAAATATATTTTTAAAACTTTCATAACATTTAATATATGTAAAAGTAAAATAAATTGATTAATTTTATTTGATAAAACTTTCTATGCTATTTCAAGTATAACTTAATAATATATGTGTATTTATTTATTTATTTATTTATTTATTATTATTTTTTAGGAGAGAACAGACTTTTAAAAACATTTCTGGGCCTTGAAATGTCCAAAAGTTGAGGTTATATACTTAAATTATCTTAAAGAATATCAATTAAATTTAAACTGGATGTAGAATTCTCTTTTTAAATTTAGACCAATAAGTAAAATATTTTGAATTTCTAATTATCAGAGAAAATATAACACCTTTTTTCTCAACAAACAAGTTACACTGTAGGCATTAAATTGCCACATTTATTTAATTTCTCCCAATTTAATTTGCACTTTGAACTTTTAATGGAAAGTTAAACATTTAGCAGTTTCTAGATTAATAATACTTCACATTTCTAAGAAAAATATAAGACATTATCAATTAATAGCTTCAATTCTGTCCTCTAGCTTTTTCTCATGAGGAAGCAAATTTAAGGTTTTGATTTTTATTTACCAGTGGGTATGGAAAACCAATTTTGGCTTATTCAAATGTAAATTACTACATTCTTTAAAGATGCCTACTGGCAGGAAACGAGTCTACATTTGTGCTGGCAAAAGGGCAATTACCCTTCATCCTCCATTAACAAAG
The DNA here is from genome assembly GCA_027563665.1 of Antrozous pallidus. Classification (NCBI taxonomy): domain Eukaryota; kingdom Metazoa; phylum Chordata; class Mammalia; order Chiroptera; family Vespertilionidae; genus Antrozous; species Antrozous pallidus. The sequence goes on along the minus strand of JAOAOB010000043.1, from coordinate 98,367 downwards.
GGCATAGCCAGTTACCTGGGCTATTTAGATCTTTATAATTAATAGATTATTTACCTGTATTTCAACAAATTTTGGAGTTTCAAATCCAATTTCTATTATTTTAAGGCATTTACTTTGGATAAATTCTTTTGTAACACAATTTACCGATTTTCTTAAAGGCCTTAAGTTAGCCTTTTAAAACCCTTCATTAGCATTTTAAAAACCACTCTTATTATGGAAATACCAGTTTTCTCCTGGAAATAGCTGGAGTTGTTTTCTCTTGGTTCATATCTTTCTCAGGTTAAAATTCTCAGATTTTCATTCTGTACATAACAAAAGATTAATAAGTTCAGCTTAAAAAACTCTATATAAAATGTCTCAATATGGGCAGTTGCGCATGTCTTAGTTTTCTAAAACAGTCCTTTCTCTTTACAAGTGTATAGAAATTCCAAGTGCATTTATATATTTTGAAAAAGTTTTAAGTCACTAGAGCTGGAAAAAACATGGTGAAGATGAGACCCTTTTGTAATGGCCTTCTGGAGGTGGCGTCCATATTTGGTCACCACGTGGCTCTCCAGTTAGTCCATGGGCTTTGCGTATGGTGAAATTTCCACAACTTTTCTCGGTGTATTTCCTCCTTTGCTCTTTAAGGCGAATAATATCATCTCCTTTGCTCTAAGCAAAAAATACCATTTTCTCCAAATGTTCCGGGGTCGGGTGCCTGATGTGGGGATCCTTTTCATGTCCCGCATGTCAAGGATTCCAATACCGGGGTTCAGCGTCTGGAGAAGGCTGCACACAAATGAAGAGAGACTGGAAAAGCATCAATTTGGGAATCATGGGGGCCAGTCGGTATTCCACCTCTAGGGGGAGGACACCACCAGCTCTGGCTTTGCTATCCCCTTTTATTAGGACTAAGTGATACATCCATGTCCTTTAGGTCAGGAGGTTCCAACAATGAATCAACCTGTAAGAATTAACATAACTCTAAAATGTGGAAGCTTCTTCAATTACCAATTTGTCACCTAAATAATATGTGAATAGTTCAGACTTAACATAAGAATAAAAGTGGCAGCCACTTCAGATGCCAATGTCTCACCTAAGTCCTGAGTAAATAGCTCATACTTACAAAGCCATTAAGGTTTCACCAGGTTTCCTGTTTTTTCTATTTACATCTCTATTGGTGAGGTAATGACTGGTTTCCTGCATTGGGGATAATGCAACCTCCTGTGAGGGATACACTTGATGCAGGAAACCAGTCATTAATTCACCAATAAAGGTGTAAATGAAACAAACAAGAAACCTGGTCAATCCTTAATGGCTTTGTTTACTCACCGCTTAGGTGAGACATTGGTAGCTGAAGCAGCTGCCACTTTTAGTCTTATGTTAATTTTTGCTGTTTGAGTTCATTATTGGAACTTCCTGACCAAAAGGACATGGATGTATCACTTAGTCCTAATAAAAGGGGATAGCATAAAGAATAAAAAAATTTAAAAAATACAATAAAAGGGGATGGCAAAACCAGAGCTGGTGGTGTCCTCCTGCTGGAGGTGGACTCAGGCATGGCCCCCATGATTTCTGAATTGATGCTTTCCCAGTCTCTCTTCATTTGTGTGTGGCCTTCTCCAGATCCTGAACCCTGACATATCAACCCTGGACATGAGGGACATGAAAACAATTCCCAACCTGGTGCCCAGCCGCGGGACATTTGGATAAAATGGTATTTTTTGCCTAGAGTGAAGGAGATGACATTATTTGCCTAAAAGAGCGAAGGAGGAAATATACCAAGAAAAGGTGTAGAAATTTCACCATACGCACAGCAAATGGGCTAACTGCAGAGCAGTGGTCTGTAAGTAGAGTGGGAATGTATTTGTAAACCAGGCTAACGGGGAAGATTATTATTAGATTATAAAATAATGTGGGTTCTTGTTCAAATTAAAATCTTAGTTTGTATTTGGAATCTAAAAACTGAAAAGAGAACTGAAACTCACTGCTGAAACCACCTGTGGTGGAGAGAAATTCAAGGGTGGCAAAAAAAGGGCAGTACTATCTGCTTTCCCACAATGAGATTGCTTAAGGTATTTAAAAATTATAAAATAACTCGCAGGGAAATACAAATCTTGGCCAAATTGAGTGTTAATTACTTTAAAAAGGAAAAAAGAAAGAAAAAGTTTAAGATCTGTTTTAGCATTTAAGCATTAAAAGAAATTCACCCAGATCTGCTGCTGAGGCTTCCCCGGAAGTAATCAGGATGTGGGGGAAGGGAGTCATGTGGCGATCCAATGTGGATGCCACACCCAGAAGGCCATTACAAAAATGTCTCATCTTCACCATGTTTTTTCCAGCTCTAGTGACTTAAAACTTTTTCAAAATATATAAATGGACTCGGGATTTCTGTACACTTGTAGAGGGAAAGGACAGTTTTAAAAAACTAAGACGCACACAACTGCCCATATAGAGACATTTTACACAGAGTTTTAAAAGCTGAACTTATTAACCTTTCGCTATGTACAGAATAAAAACCCGAGAATTTTTAATCTAAGAAAAATAGTGGATATGAATCAAGAGAAAACAACTCGAGCTAGCTTCAGGAGCAGACTGGTATTTTCATAATAAAGAATGTTTTTTTAATGCTAATGAATGGTGTAAAAGGCTAATTTAAGGCCTTTAAGAAAATCTGTAAATTGTGTTACAAAAGAATGTATCCAAAGTAAATGCCTTAAAATAATTGGAATTGAATTTGAAACTCGAAATTTATTAAAATACAGATAAATAATATATTAATTATAAAGATCTAAATAGCTCAGGTAACTGGCAATGCCTTTTGTTAATGGAGGAAGAAGGGTAGTTGCCCTTACCCCAGAATAGGTAGAATAGGTTCCCACCAGCAGCCATCTTTAAAGAATGTGGTAATTTACATTTGAATAAACCAAAATTGGTTTTCCATAGCCACTGGCAAATAAAACTCAAAAGTTTAAATTTGATTCCTCATGAGAAAAACCTAGAGGACAGAATTGAAGCAATTAATTGATAATGTCTTGTATTTTTCTTAGAAATGTGAAATATTATTAAACTAGGAACTGCTAAATGTTTAACTTTCCAGCTTTAAAAGTTCAAAGTGCAAATTAAATTGGGAGAAATTATATAAATGTGGCAATTTAATGCCTACAGTATAACTTGTTTGTTGAGAAAAAAGATGTTATGTTTTCTCTGATAATTAGAAATTCAAAATATTTTGCTTATTGGTCTAAATTTTAAAAAGAGAATTAATACTATGATCTATTTGAAATTTAATTGATATTCTTTAACATAATTTAAGTATATAATCTTTATATTATAATATATAATCTTTCCAAGTTTATTTCAAGACTGTGAGGGTAACTTTAGATGTTTCAAGGCCCAGAAATGTTTTTCAAAATATGTTATCTTTTAAAAAATATATATTTTATTGATTTTTTACAGAGAGGAAGGGAGAGGGATAGAAAGTCAGAAACATTGATGAGAGAGAGACATTGATCAGCTGCCTCTTGCACGCCCCCTACTGGGGATGTGCACGCAGCCAAGGTACATGCCCTTGACCAGAATCGAACCCAGGACCCTTCAGTCCGCAGTCTGACACTCTCTCCACTGAGCCAAACCAGTCTCGGCAAAATCTGTTATCTTTTAAAGTAAATATTTTTAAATTATATTTGAAATTACATGGAAAGTATTATAAAATAAAATTAATCAATATGTCTTACTTCTATACATATATTAAATGCGATGAAAGTTTTCCTCTAAAGAAGGGAAAAATAAAGTACCATACTATATTACTTAAATGTAGCCAAATTTTGAACAGCAGAATCTTAAATAAGAACCAATAAGTAAGATACCTAAACTTTATTGATTAAGTTTCTTTGTGTTTAACTAAAGATACCTACTTAAGTTACTTTATAAATTAGCTTTTCAAAATATCATCAAGATCTCATAAAAACTAAGTTACATTGAGTTGCCAATGTTTTTATATGTAATTGAATTTAACTAAAATCTAAGAAACATTAGAATCCACCATTTACTGCCTGACTTTGTACCCGCCTGTAACCTTAATTAAGCTGGAGGCGGGCAACATTTGTGGCTTGTGAATTAAACACTTAGTTAATTTTGCTTTGCTTTTAGATGGAGTTACCTACTTTAATTACTTAAATAAATTACCTTGTTAAATTACAGTCAAGGTTTCCAACTAAATGCAAAGCCAATATTTTTATAAACAGTTATAAGAAAGGCAAAAAAAACCAAACACACCTACTATCATTACTGGCTCAAGGGAAAGGTGCAAAAATGTATGTAAGACCTTGTCTATACAAAAAGAAACTGACAGCCAGGTTGCAAATTGAATTGCCATGGCCTAGAGAAAAGAATATTGTTGCATGATATTATTCTACAATGTCATTATTATTTTGATATTTTAGAGAAGCATATTGTACATTTATCCCAAAACGAATTTACAAACTAATTCTTTGAATGTTTGGCAGCAATTTAAAAAGAACATGAAAGGATTTAATCCCATTCCACTGTGTGGAAGGCCTCTTGGGTAGGCAATTTAGCATTCTATATTGGCCCTTTTGCCATGAAGGAACCCTCTTTCTACAACCTAACTGCCCACAGCTGTTGCCTGAGTTTTCTGTTCATGCTGAGGTTTAAACCTCGTGGTGGCTGATACCATGGATTGGTCTCTTACCCAATGGTGTGAACTGGACCCTCTCTGGAGAAAAACCTGGGTTCCCCAAGATATGTGATCAAGTGCAAGGGCCCCGCCAGCAGGCAAGGGAATCCCAAGGCAGGCACTGGGCATGGAGCCCATAGGAGCATAGGTTACCAAGGAGACAAAAATGAACCTCACGTAGAGGAACCAAGATGGCGGCATAGGTAAACACCTATTGTTCAGCCCCGCCCAGCAATTCAAAAACTACAACATAACAACAAAACAAACATCATCCAGAATCACTGCACAGCTGGCTGAGTGAAAACTCCACAAATAAAAGTAAAGGTGGGACACTGAGACTCAGAAGAGTGGTGGGAGTGCAGCCTTGAAGATACACGCAGAATCAGAGGTTAGGAGCCCTTATGGTCACGTGCGCAGGGTATAGGGCTGGCAGCAGCAACCCCGGCTGGAATTCGCCAATGGGGAGGACAGAGACGTCCCACTGCACAGATTCCCCAGTGCCAGGCAAGGTCCAAGGTCCGGGGGACGCACCCTGGAAGCCGGGCATGGCAGAGGTCTCCTAGTCTGAGGAGAAATGGGGTTGCTTGGAAAAGCAGTTTGCGTGCATAAACTGTGCGACAGCACAGATCCTCAACTTACTCCCTGGTCCTGGAGACCACCGGAATGCTTTGTTTTACAACCCTGGGCGAGACTTTGGGTGTGCAGACGCATTTGGGGAGAGGCAGAGTTGTCTGGCAAGGGGTAGAGACTAGCGACTTTCTCTTGGAGGTGTCTGCAGGCATCCCCATCCAACAGAGACCCGCGCACGAGAGCACCACATAGGATGTAGCTGACGTTGAGTCTGCCTGCTCAGCTCAGAGACTCTGCCCACCCAACCTGTACACAGTCTCCCTTCACAGCCAATTGGCCTTGAGGTCAAACCCTCTTAGAATTAACAATAATAAGCTGGGCTTAAATTCAAAATACTGTACAACCCATAAAGGATTGCAGTAAGAGTACCCACCTCAGGTAACTGGGGAGGCTGAGCCACTGACCCTTAGAGGACATCTACCAAATAAAGCAGCCACCATGCAGAGACATGGAAAGAAATCAGGTGTGAAAGAAATGGAGGAAAAAAGACGACTAGACATAGAGTCCAAAACCACATTTATAAGGCTTTTCAAGAGGCTCCTAGAAAAGGCTGATGAACTTAATGAGAACTACGAGGAAATAAACAAGACCAACAAGGAAATAAATAAGACCAATGAGGAAATGAATGATACCTACAAGGAAATGAATGAGACCTACAAGAAAATGAATGAGACCTACAAGGAAATGAACAAGACCTCTAAGGATATGAACGACACTCTCATGGATATGAAAAAGGACCAACTAGAAATCAAGCATACACTGACTGAAATAAAAAATATTACACAAAGTCCTAAAAGCAGTCCAGAGGGCCACAAAAACCAAGTCAAAGGTTTGAAATACAAAGAAGCAAAATCCACTCAGCTGGAAAAGCAAGATACAAAAAGAATTCAGATAATTGAGATAGTGTAAGGGGCCTCTGGGACAACCTTAAGCATGCCAACATCCGAATTATTGGGATGCCAGAAAAAGAGAGAGAGCAAGACAATGAAAACCTACTTGAAGAAATAGTGACTGAAAACTTCCCCCACCTGGTGAAAGAAACTGACTTAAAAGAAGTACACAGAATCCCAAAATATAGGAATCTAAAGAGGACCACACCAAGATACATCATAATTAAAATGCCAAGAGCAAAAGATAAAGAGAGAATATTAAAAGTAGCAAGAGAAAAACAATTGGTTACCTACAGGGGAGCACCCATACGATTGTCAGCGGATTTCTCAACAGAAACGATGCAGGCCAGATGGGAGTGGCAGGAAATATTCAAAGTAATGAATAGCAAGAATCTACAACCAAGATTACTCTATCCAGCAAAGCTGTCATTCAGAATTGAAGATCAGATAAAGTGCTTCGCAGATAAGAAAAAGCTAAATGAATTCATCACCACCAAACCAATATTATATGAAATGCTGAAAGATATTTTTTAAGAAGAGGAAGAAGAAAAAGGTAAAAATATAAATTTTGAACAACAAATACACATCTATCAACAAATGAATATAAAAATCAAGTGAATTGATAGTCTGATGAACAGGATAAAGTGGTGAATATAACAGAATCATGGGCATAGAGAGGGAATGGACTGACAGTTCTTGGGGCGGAAAGGGGTGTGGGAAGTACAGCAAGAGACTGGACAAAAATCTTGCAAAAATGGGAGAGGACAGTGGGGAGGGGAGGGGAGGGTGGAGGGTGGGATGGGTACAGGGTGGAGGGGAGCTATAGCGGGATAAAAAAGGGGAAACAATGTAATTAATAAACTGAACAATAATTTTTTTAAATGAACCTCACATCACCCTGATTGACCTCAGAGGATGCCTGGTTAGTCAAAGACGGGTAAGATTCCTCACAGGAGGAACAATCTAAGACAGGCAGAGTCACAACGGGGCCATTAGAAGAGAACATGGGGGGCAATAGAGGTGGGGCATAGAACTTCACCCTCCCAACATTGCAGGGTCTTGAACACTTGTCCCTTGAGTGTGGTCTTCTGCCCCATGGCTGCTTTACTTCCCATGCCCAGCCCAGATCGGGACCCAGGTAACAGGTAAAGACTTGGCTCAGCCCTGATTGAGCCTGAGGCCACAAACAGAAACTAGGCTAACAGCAGCTGCTCTATGTATAGCACCAGGAATGCTCAGGGCCTACTAAAGAATACAAAACAATCCTTTCCATTAATATTTACAGGGTAAACTAATATTGTTGTTAGAGTATTAAATTTGATAGTAAAATAGCAGTCAAGTTTTGGCTAAAGGAAATAAATGAAAATTCTAGGAAACTTAATCGTACTGGATAAAAAGCTGTTCCTAATGTATTAACTAAAATTTCTATTGTTAGGTCATCTCGAAGAACCTATTGTGCTAAAAAATTATAAATTTAAAGTTATCAAAACTGCATTATAAAGTTTCCAAAATCCTCCATTAATTCACAAAAAAGGGGTTAGTGGATCAATATCATGTAAGAAAAAAATATTCTTATAAGTACATTAATTTTTTTTTACTTTAAAAATTATTTTCAATTCTTACTCCAGAAAAGTAATTTCCATTTGTAATGCCAACAGCAGGACACCCATGAAAAACACACATTGTGTCAAAATAAGCCAAAGGAAAATAATTTCGGCAAAAATAAAAAAATAATCCCAAGTCTAATTTGCAGAGAGGATCCCTTTGTTCACTTTTGGTCGAGAATGTGTTTGTATGTTTGCAGAGAACAATTCCAAGACCATGTGAGTTCCTGCAACAGTGAGGAACTGACAGGCCTGTTGCAGCTACGAGGATGGTCTAGAGATGGGGAACGCTGATGACACCTTGCCATGCTAGCAGTCGGCAGCTGTGCGTTGCTGCAGGCTGCCCAGGACCATACCAGAGAAGATGGATCTTGCATTGCCACGATGTGTCCACCATCTGGATACCATTGCTGACATGTACACATAAAGAACTCTTTGACATTGAAACTGGGACTCAGAACAGTTGGACATTGAAACTGAGACTCAAACATTTTTTGTTCTTATGTGTTTATTTCTACTATGCAGATGCAAGTTGTTTTTGAAGAAAAGAAAGAGGGGAGAGTGACTGATATAGAAGCAGGGAGGCATTGAACAGGCTGTCAAGCTACTGTGGGAAGGTTGGGGAATGTGAGGGGTGTGTGCTGTGGGACATCAACCGAAGGACTTGTATGCATGCATATGAGCATAACCAATGGAAGCAAGACACTGGAGCGGGGGAGCAGGTGGAGACATGTGCTGGGCTAGAGGAGGCTGGGGAGAGGACAATGGAGGGAAAACATATGTGCTACTATTAAATCTAAGTAATATTGCAAAAATATTAAATAAAAAAATAGAACAATGAAAAAATATTTTCATTTGCAATCCTAACAACAAGACAGCCATGAATAACACACATGATGTCAAAGTAATCCAAAGGAAAATTGTTTGAAAAAAATAGGATCCCAAGTCAAAAGATTCCTTTATTATCTTTTGGTCAAGAATATGCTTGTGTATTTTCAGAAAACAACTTCAAGACCATGTGGATTCCTGAAACAGGAATTTACACATCTGTTCCAACCATGAAGACAGGAGGAGAAACAGTTAAGAGATGGAGGATGCTGACAATGCCTTGCCAAGCTGGCAGTCAGCAGCTGTGCATCACTGCAGGTTGCCCAGGACCAAACCAGAGAGGGTCAGACATGAATTGACACCATTTGTCCACCATCCAGATACCATTGTGGACATGTACACATAAGGAACTGTTGAACATCAATATTGGGACTTATAACTGTTGAACATCTAAATTGGGACTTAAAACTGTTGGACATTGAAAGTAGGACTCTTGTCTGCAGATGCAAGAATTTTTAAGAGTGGAAAGATAGGGGGGTGATGAAGGAAACCAGTCATTACTTCACCAATAGACATGTAAATAGAACAATCAGGAAACCTGCTCAAAGCTTAATGGCTCTGTTTACTCACCACTTAGGTGAGACATTGGTAGCTGAAGCAGCTGCCACTTTTAGTCTTATGTTAATTCTTGATGGTTGATTTCATTGTTTGAACTTCCTGACCTAAAGAACTTGGATGTATCACTTAGTCTTAATGAAAGGGAATAGCAAAGCCAGAGCTGGTAGTGTCCTCCCTCTAGAAGTGGACTCACGCCTGACCCCATGATTCCCAAATTGATGCTTTTCCAGTCACTCTTCATTTGTGTGTGTCCTTCTCCTGATCCTGAACCCTGACATGGGAACCCTGGATATGCGGGACGTGAAAAGGATTCCCACATACACTCTTCCCTGTAGTCACCATGCTTCCTTAGGGGAAATACACTTTCCTGTTGGGAAAGAAACACAACTTCTTTGTGGGGAACCCTTCATCCTGTGGGGGAATTACACCTTCCTAAGAGGGAACCCTTATTCATGTAGGGGAAATGCAACTTTATGTGTGGAACCCATATTCCTGAGGGAAAAACAGGCCTTCCTTTAGGGGAATACTGCTTCCTGTGGTGGAAACTGGCCTTCCTGTGAGGGAACACTTCTTCCTGTGTAAGAATCATACCTTCCTGTAAGGAAATGCTTCTTCCTGTGGGGAAAACCAACCATCCTGTGGGAGACTCACACCTTCCTGTGGGATAATTCTTCCTGTGGAGGGAATCTCACCGTCTTGGGGGAAATGCAACTTCCTGTGGAGAACATATCTTCCTTTTGTGTGAACTCACCTACTTGTAGGAGAACCCTTCTTTTTTGTATGGGAAATGAAACTTCCTGTGCGGAACCCAATTTCCTGTTGAGGCCACACTCCTACCTGTGGTGAAAACAGGCCTTGCTGTGAAGGAACCCTTCTTCTTCTGGGGGTAAAGAGGCCTTCCTGTGGGGGAAGACTTCATCCTGTGGGAGAACTCTTCTTTCTGTAACTCTCCCTCCTGTGGTGAATAATGCAACTTCTTGTGAGGGATACATTCTTTTCTGTGGTCACCCTGCTTCCTGCAGGGGAAATACATTTTACTGTTGGGGGAGGAAAGCAACTTTCATTGGGGAAACCCTTCTTCCTGTGGTAAAATCACACCTTCCTTTGGGAAAACCCTTTTTCCTGTTGGGGGAACCAACCTTCCTGTTGGAGAAACCCATTTTCCTATAAGAGCAACAATTTTTCCTGAGGTGAAAACAGGCCTTCCTGTGAAGGACGCCTTCTTCCTGTTGGTGAAACAGGCTTTTCTGTGGGCCAATTGCAACTTCCTGTGAGTATCCTATCATCCTCTTCAGGAAACAGGCATTCCTGTGGGAGAACACTTTTTCCTGTGGGACAACTCTTCTTCCTATAGGGTAACACTTCTTCCTGTGGGGTATAATGCAACTTCCTTTGGCAAATACGCTCTTTCCTGTGATCACCATGCTTCCTGTACTGGTAACACACTTTCCTGTTCAGGGAAAAATGCAATTTCCTGGGTGGGAACACTTATTCTTGTGGGAGAAACTCACCTTCCTGTATGGGTGCCCTTCTTTTTTGTAGTGGACATTCAACTTGCTATGCGGAACCCATCTGCCTGTAGAGGCAACACTCCTTCCTATGGTGAAAGATAGACCTTCCTGTGAAGGAACTCTTTTTCCTGTGGGGTAACAGTCCTTCCTTTGGGGGAATTCCATCTTCCTCTGTGAAACTCATCTTCCTATTTGGTAAACAAACCTTCCTGTGGGAAACATTTCTTCCTGGGGAAAACTCTACTTCCTGTAACTCTCCTCCTATTGTGTATGATGGAACTTCCTATGAGGGATATTGGGTATGATGGAACTTCCTATGAGGGATACACTCTTTACTGTAGTCACCATGCTTCCTGGAGGGGAAATACACTTTCCTGTTGGGGGAGGAACACAACTTCCTCTGGGGAAAGCCTTCTTCCTGTGGGGGAAATCACACCTTCCTGTGAAGGAACCCGTGTCAGGGCTGACACTTCTTGCTCTGAGACCAGCTGTCCTTAAGGTCCAGCCTGAGTGCTGTCATCCCCGAAAATGGAGCAGGAGCTGCAGGGCCTGGGGATCAAGGGAGTGCTGGACCAAATCAGGAAAAATATCCATGGGGCTGCCACTGCCTGCAGGACATAAGTAGGCTTGCTTCTTTAAGTGTGTGTGTGTGTGTGTGTGTGTGTGTGTGTGTGTGTGTGTGTGTGTGTTTATACTCTTTTTTATTAGTGGATAAACATCAGAAAATAATCTCTCAGAAGCTGCGGTCAGGGGCAGCCCAGCTTTCCCAGCCCACATAAGGGGCGGGGGTTTCTTTGGTAGGCCCCGGCCTGGTCTGCATTATGAGGCTGTCCCACCAGGGCTCGTAGACAAGTAGACCAGCCTGTAGATCTCAGCCCTCTTGACGGTGAACATGTAGACACAGTTGGGCAGCAAGTTGTGGACATAGAAGGTGCAGGCAGCCACAGGGATGATGCCACACTGCAGGTAATCCTGCTGCGTCCATGGGTCCAGCAGCTTGAAATGCAGTTCTAACTATTCCGTCTCCGCTGGCTAGATGGTGAAAAACCAGCGCAGGAAGATCCAGTCCTGGTGGGCCCCTGACTCCTTGCTGTCGAACATGATGGGTATCTTGGTGCTGATCATGAGCCAGATATGCAGGATCCTGGTGGTGCCAACATCAGACACCAGGCGGTGCTTCATGTGAAGGCGTCCTGGCACCATCATAGCCTGGAAGTTGTCCATGAAGACTGATAGGTCTGCCAGCCGCTGTTCAACAAGTGCCCAACCTACCAGGAAGGGCAGAGGGTCAGGCGACTCGAGCAGGGCATCCAGCTGGGCACGGCCATGGTCCAGCTGCTCCAGCAGGTCTTTGAGGAGCAGGAGCTGGATCTTGGTCTGCTGGGTGCCCAACTTTTTCATGTGCTCGAACTTCCAGGGTCGATGAGCTGAAACATGGTGCTGGCAGCACCAGTGTGTTCTGGTTGCCCAGGGCCAGAAGCGTGGGGAAGCTCTGGATGGTAGGAGCACTTCCTCAGCAGCTCCATGAGAGCTTGATGGCCCTTCAGCAGGTGGGGGCTGAGGTCACAGGTCAGGAATTACCGCAGCACGTTGCTGCATGCTGTGTAGGTCCTCCAAGCCTCCAGCTCCAGAAGCTGCCAGTCCTCAACCTCCTCCACCTACACCTGGTCCATGAAAGACTGGGGACTGTCCAGCTTCATCTTGTCCAGGCCCAGGCCTGTCACCTGAAAGCTCATTGTCTGGAGGGAGGGTGCAGGGTCAGGTGTGAGTGGGAACAGTCAAGCAGGCCTCTGTGCCCACCTGGGGCTGACTTGGGGCTGTGTGTGTGTGTGTGTGTGTGTGTGTGTGTGTGTGTGTGTGTGTGTGATTTGAGGCCCATTTACCCCCACATGAGGTCTTCCATCCTTCCTGGGAGGAGGACCTTGTGGGGAGCACTTTCTCTAGAAGAGGCTGCCTGGAACGCCAGTTGTGCAGCCTGCAGAATCATTAAATTAGGCATTTAGAGCCTTAGCTGGTTTGGGTCAGTGGATAGTGTTAGCCTGCAAACTGCAGGTCCAGTCAAAGGCACATGGCTGAGTTGCGGACTCCATACCAGTAAGGGGGGTGCAGGAGACAGCCAATCAATGATTCTTTCTCATCATTGATGGTTCTATCTCTCTTCCTCTTTAAAATCCATAAAAACTATATATTTTTAAAAGTAGGTATTTAGGGGCAAACACCACTGATGATTGGTTGTGAGGATGCAGGGCAGTGCTAAGAGCATGGCTGGGCTCTGGGGCCAGAATGATTTGAGCAGAAACATCCGTCACTGACCAATTGGACAGTCTGGCAAAGGTTTCAGGCCCTTGTTTGAAATGGAGTTACAGTGCTCCTCAGGTCCACGGAGACTCAGTGTGGTTGTATCTGATCAACAACTGATTCCCCTTGAGACACTACTGCCATGCAGACCCTCCACACCTCACTGCTGGTGCACAGCAGAGGGCCAGGCTCCCCCGAGGACAGTCCAATTGGAGACCAGGGCCAGCTGGGAGGCAGGGTGGCCTCAGGCCCCATCCCTGAGGAATGACCCTGCTAGCTCCCAGATCCCAAGCCCTTGGGTTTCCTGGGGTCACCAGCGCCTTAAAGAGCCACTGAATCCCTAGGAAAGACCTAGAGGCTGAGGTTCTGTCACTCCCTCTTACAGGTGGGCACCCAGGCTAAATGTTTTGCAATTTGCTCTCATTCCAGGTGCAAGGATGCCCTGGACCTCACAGCCTGAAGCTCTTTTGGGGCCACGACTCTCCCCAGTTTCCAGTTCTGGGTTTCAGTGTGTCCCACATCTGGATGCAGTCACAGTGAGGAGACTACTCCCTGCAAGCTGGGGCTCTTTGGAGAAGGAGCCAGCATCCCTGTGTGTTGTCCCAGGTCCCAGCCACACCCAGGGGCCCGGCCTGGCCCTGTGAAAGCTATGGTTGTCCCAGCAACCCAAAGGGCTGGTGAGTTGCAGGGAGGCCCAATAGATGCAGTAACTTGCCCAAGAAACCACTAAGCGGCAGGGTAAGAATGGACAGGCTGCCTCCTCCCTAAAGGTCCTTGCCCTTCCTGGGGCAGAGGAGCCAGATGATGCCTGAGCACCACAGAGAGGTTATGGGGCTGATGTGCCAGCCGAGCCCAAGATCCCAGGACTTACTCCTAAGTCCTGCTCTGGCCTCTGGGGGGAACTCTTGCCCCTGGATCTGGCTATGTGTCAGGATGTTCCCAATCACCAACAATGTCCCAGGTAGAAAACCAAGATGGGTTGGTGTAAACTCCCAGGAGGGGTCACCTGGAGTCCTGGCCAGCCTCCTCGACCCCTACTCCACACGTTCCACCACTCCCCTCCACCTCCCTGAGACCTAAGTACGTCCACCTCTACGCCTCCCCACTTCTCCTGCACCCCCCACCCCATCTCTCCTCCAGCCTTGTGTGCCCACTTGCCCTGCCTCCCAGAGCTCTGTGGGGCTGACTCTGTAAAGAGCAGGATGTCCAGTTTCCCACCCCAGCGGTTGTCATGAGGATCCTGGGTCTTTGTGATGCCCTGAGGAACCCAGGAGTGAAGACGGGGTGGGCGCAACCCAGGGCTTAGAGGGGAGATCCACTCCCTGGGTTCTGAGACCTGTCTGCTGCAGGCAGACTGTGCGGGAGCGCTCTGCGGTCCCAGGATCCCCAAGGAAAGGAACCGCTGGCCACTCCCCTGAATCCACCCAAGTAGGCTGGCTTGTGCCAACTGGAACTCTCCATGGCTTTGCTCTCTCTTCTGGGCTGGACCTGGGAGCCAGACCCGCAGTGGGTCCCTGCAGAGGAGAGGCTGAAGCTGGCCTACACTTGCTCAAGCAGTCCCTGAGTCACCTGTCATGCATAGTGATTTCGAGGGTGGCTCCTGCTGCATCCCTGGCTGAGCACAGCTCAGGGAACCCCTCATTGGACCCGCATGGAGACAGGGCCATGGGCACTGGCAGGTGGGCAGTGCTGGTCACTCTGGTGAAGGTGGCTTTTTCTCCTACGCTCGGACCCCATCTGGGTCTGGACAATTGGGGTCTCCACAACTTCCAGATACCCTCAGAGGTATTCTCAGCATCTGGAGCACCAACTCTGGGGCCAGCTGGGCTCAGGGCCTCTGGGAACTCTCAGCCAGCCTTGGTGTCCAACCTGGAGTGGCAGGTCTCACTCTGCTAGACACCCCTTTCCCACCTTGGGGATACTGAAGAGGCAGGACATCCCAAGGCATGCTTGTTTGCTACTCTTGGGAGGTCAGTGGTGGGGCACTTTCCAGGATAGACTGTCTGCC
This sequence comes from Antrozous pallidus, assembly GCA_027563665.1. Classification (NCBI taxonomy): domain Eukaryota; kingdom Metazoa; phylum Chordata; class Mammalia; order Chiroptera; family Vespertilionidae; genus Antrozous; species Antrozous pallidus. The sequence goes on along the minus strand of JAOAOB010000043.1, from coordinate 83,299 downwards.
TGAGTCCCTTCCTAGTTTGTTCTGTGCCAGAGCCCGCCCACTACACCCTCCCCACTGGAGGAGTCTCCCCTGGGTAGCTGCCATCAGCCATTCTCAGGTCCAGGCCTAGGGGTCTCCAGAGGTGGAGCCCAGGAAAGTGTGTTGAGGCCTGTTCTGTCCTCCTTGTCCACCCTGGGCTCTAATTTAGCAATGGGAGATGCTGTTATTCAGGGATCCGAGGGGCAAGGGCTGAATGGTTTGGAAAGAAGGGTGCTGTCTGAAGATTGAGTTGAAAAAGAACCCCAGCCCTGCAGCCCACCCACAGAGAGGGTGAGGCACACAGCAGCCCCACCCCCTGGACCTCTCCCACCTCTTTGGCTCCACCTTTTTTTTCTGTTTCTTGTTCCTAAGCTAATTTTTATCATTAAACTTTTGAGATCATTGTAAATCACACCCTTTTGTAAGATATAACAGAGACACCATGAACCCGCTGCCCATTTCCTGCAGAAGCTGTGTAAGATCACAGCAGGGTGGTCGCACGGGGACCATTCCATGCCCCTCAGCCCAGGCAGGTCTTGGTCTGGGTTGAGGCCCCTGTATAAGTGGAGCACTCAGTGGCAGCCTTGAGGAACCAAGTCCTGAGCCCAGCTCTCGGCTGTGTGTGTGTGTGTGTGTGTGTGTGTGTGTGTGTGTGTGTGTGTGTGTGTGTGTGTGTGTGTGTGTCTGCGGCGGTACTTGTTCCTTCCTTTTTGAGTGCTGCTCCAAGGCACGGTCCCACACCTGTTTTCTCTCTTGCCCAACTCTGCAGCCACCAGGCTGAGTTGCCCTTGGCAGAGCAACCCTGGACCCTGAGGGTGGTGAGCCTGGGTGTCTCAAGGTCACAGTCTGGGCAAGGGGACTGCACCTGAGCACGGACACCCCCATCATGTGTCCTCCACACACATGAACCCATAGGGTGGTGACTCCTCAGCCTGCATGCCAGGAGGCCCCTTCTCACTATATCACTGTGAACTCAGTGTTTTACAGATGGGGAAATCAAGGCACAGAGAAGTCAGCACCATGCCCATGGCTAGTGAGTCTGAGAGCAGGATTTGAACCCCATCATCTGACCACATCCAGAGTTGTGGAGGCCTCCACGCCCTCACACCCACCACCCGACCCCACTCCACCCCACCCCTCTGAGCACTGCCCGCTCCTTAGGGCGATGCTGGAGCCGGAAGGCCTGCCTGGTGGAAGGCCCAGAGTGGGCTTCGGGGGTCAGCGGTACTCCCTCCAGAGCCCTGGGCCAAGGAGGAGGATCCTCTTGCCCTCTTCACTGGGAGAGACTGAGAAGGGCTAGTGTTCTTTTAAGTTGGGAGAGAGTGCTCACTTCCCAGCAGTTTCCTGCCTGAAAAAATGTATCTGCTCTGATCTTGAGGAGAATGGACAGGATCTGTTTTCCTTGCAAATAGGAGGAAGACTTCTGCCCACCAAGGGGGTCTCTGTCTGGGTTTTTGGGGGGCTAACAGGAGGCCTGGAGCCAGGGGTGGGAGTTAGCCCAGAGGACCAAGTAGTGCCGTCCCTGCCTGTTCTGGCGCCCGAAGGAATGTGCTGAGTCTTGGAGGCCCTGTAGCTCTGGGGAGCAGTGAATCTTCAAGGAGGATGTGTCTGGGATCTGAGTGCTTTTCCCTGAGCAAGGTCAGCATGAGTGGGGCCCTGGCCTGAGGAGGCCCTGCGGCTGCAAGTCAGAGGCCGGGCTTCAGAGGAGGGGGGAGCCATGTATCTGGACTGAGGAAAACACACTCACTTTCGGGGAGCAGGTAGTGGTGGGGCTGCAGGCTCTTCTAGAACACACAGGCCCCTCCAAGTGTGTTTTGTAAGTATCCTCTCCTCACACCCCCAGCAGGATGAGTCTCAGGTGCTCGAGCTGTCTCTGAGCCCATGCCTCTTCAATTCACTGTGTGCTGCCACACCACAGTTTGTAAACTGTATAAGCGGTTTCCCCAGATGTGTGGCGGGGGCCTCTACGTGCAATGCAAAGAAAAGAGTTGGCTGCCTCTCTGGGTCCAGTTGGACAATAGTCACACCGGGTTTTTTGGGACTATACACCATAGAAAACAACTTTTGGCCAGTTTTGCTCAGTGGGAAGAATGTCAAATCAGCCTGCGGACTGAGGGGTCCCAGATTCAATTCCGATCAAGGGCATATGCCTGGGTTGTAGGCTCAATCCCCAGTGTAGAGACATTGTAGGAGGCATCCCATCAATGATTCTCTCTCATCATTTATGCTTCTATCTCTCCTTCCCCCTTCCTCTCTGAAATTAATAAATAATATATATATTTTAAAAAATATCGCAAACTTTTGGGTGTACATAGAGTTCAAGGAGAGGAAGGAGAGTTTGCAGCCATAAGAAGAGAGATATGGCCTCCATAATGACCACTGTGGGGAGGCAGACCTACATGAGGAGAGAGCAGGCTACCTGTCTGGGATCCTACACACCACAAACCCTGTCCCAGGGCCCCACCCAACCCAGAAGCACAGGCCAAGTTTGCTTCATCGTGCAGGGGGTTTGGCCATGTAGCAAACTCATTCCCACCCCTTCTGTGCCACTGTGTTCATATCCTTGGAAGAGCAATATTGCTCCATCCTGCCTGGGTCTGGGGGTAGGACAGAAGGGAGGAGGGGAGGAGCTGCCCCATCAAGGCCATGCCAGGACCTCACCTGTTTCCTGTGGGGTAAACAGGCCTTCCTGTGGGGGAATTGCAACTTCCTTTTCAGAACTCACCTTCCTATTTTGAAAACAGGCCTTCCTGGGGGGAAAGACTTCTTCCTGGGGAAACTCTACTTCCTGTAACTCTCCTTCCTGTTGGGTATGATGGAAATTCCTATGAGCGATACAATCTTTTTGTGGTTACCATCCTACCTCTGGTAGAACCCTTCTTCTTGTGGTGGAATCCCGTCTTCCTATGAGGGAATCCTTCTTCCTGTGGGGGAAACAAACCTTCCTTTGGGAGAATCACAACTTCCTATGGGAGAATCCTCCTTCCTGTGGTTGTCCTCTTCTTCCTGTAGGGGCAACTGAATTTCCTTTTGGGAAAATGCAACTTTTCTTTGGTGATATCTTTTCTGTGGTCACCATGCTTCCTGTAGGGGGAACACACTTTCTATTGAGGGAGGAATGTAATTCCTTGTGGAGGAACCCTTCTTCCTTTGGGGAAAACTGGCCATTCTGTTTTGGAATTGAAACTTCCTGTGCATGTCCCATCTTATTTGGGGGAAACAGGCCTTCCTTTTGGGGAACATTTTTTCCTGTGGGAAATCACACCTTCCGGTGAGGAAACCCTTCTTCCTATAGGGGAAACCAATCTTTCTTTTTAAGAATCACACCTTTCTGTGGGGTAATCCTTCTTCCTGTGGCGGGAACCTCACAAGCCTATGGGGGAACTGCAACTTCCTGTGGAGAATGTATCTTTCTTTTGTGTAAACCCACCTTGCTTTAGGGGAACCATTCTTTCTTGCAAGGGAAATGCAATTTCCTGAACCCATCTTCCTGTAAGGGCAACACTATTTCCTGTGGTAAAAACAAGCCTTCCATGAAGAAAGCCTACTTCTTGTGGGGTAAACAGACTTATCTGTAGGGGAATTGCAAGTTCCATTGGAGAAACCATCTTCCTGTTGGGGAAACAGGCCATCCTGTTGTGGAACACTTCTTTCTGTGAGAGACCTCTTCTTTCTATAGGGTAACTCTTTTCCTGTTTGGGAGGAATGCAATGTTTTGTGAGAAAAGCCTTCTTTCTGTGTTGGAATCACACCTTCCTGTGAAGGAACCCTTCTTCCTGTGGAGGAAAACAACCTTTCTGTCTGAGAATCACACTTTCCTGTTGGAGAATTCTTCTTCATGTGGGTACACTCTTCTTCCTGTATTAAAATTCAGTTTCCTTTTGAGGTAAAGCCACTTTCTGCAGAAGAAACACACTTTCCTGTTTGGGAGGAATGCAATTTCAAATGGTGGGACCCATCTTCCTTTGGGGGAATTTCACCTACCTGAAGGGGACCCTTCTTTTTTGTAGGGGAGTGCAACTTCCTGTCAGACCCATATTCCTGTAGGGGCAACACTCCTTCCTGTCATAAAAAAGTCCTATCTCTGAAGATCCCCTTCTTCCTTTGGGGGATACAGGCCTTCCTTTGGGGGAACACTTCTTCCTGTGGGAGAACTCTTCTTTTGTAGGGTAACTGTCCTTCCTGTGACGTATAATGCAACTTCCTATGGGGGAACTCTTCATCCTGTGGGTGAAACTCACCTTTCTGTAGGGGAATACTTCTTTTTCTGTAGAGGAAATGTGACTTCCTCTGCAGAACCCATATTCCCATAGAGGCAACACCTCTTCCTGTGGTGAAAACAGGTCTACCCATGAAGGAACCCTTCTTCCTTTGGTGGAAATAGGACTTTCCGAGGGGTAACACTCCATCCTATGAGATAATTCTTCTTCCTGTAGCATCACTCTTCTTGCAATGGGATATATTGCACCTTCCTGTGGGGGAAACACTCTTCCCTGTGGTCACCATGCTTCCTATAAGGAAACATACTTTCCAATTGGGGGAGGAACACTTCTGTTTGTGGGGGAACCCTTCTTCCTGTGGGGGAAACTTACCTTCCTGTACAGGAACCTTTCTTTGTGTAGTGGAAACGGAACTTCCTGTGTAGAACCCATCTTTTAGTTGGGGCAACACTCCTTCCTGGGTTGACAACTGGCCTCCTGTGAAAGAACCCTACTTCCATTGGTGAAAACCGGCCTTCCTGTGAAGGAAGCCTTATTCCTGTATGAGAAACAGACCTTTCTGAGGGCGAACTGAAACTTCCTGTGAGGATCCCATCTTTCTGTGGAGGAAGCAGGCCTTCCTGTGGGGGAACACTTCTTTCTGTGGGAGAACTATTATTCTTATAGAGTAACTCTCCTTCAAGTTGGGTATAATCTGACTTCCTGTGGGGAACATACTCTTTTCTGTAGACACTATGCTTTCTGTAGGGGCAACACACTCTCCTGTTGGAGGAATGCAATATCCTGTGGTGGTACCCTTCTTCCAGTGGGGGAATCACAACTTCCTGAGAGGGCACCCTTCTCTTATGGTGGAAAACAAACTACCTGTGTGAGAATCACACCTTCCTGTGAGAGAATACTTCTTCTGTGGGTGAACTCTTCCTCCTGTAAGGGAAACTCAATTTCCTTTTGGGGAAATGCAACTTCCTGTGTTGAACCCATCTTGTATGGGCAAAACAACTTCCTGTTTTCAAAACAAGCCTTCCTGTGAAGGAAATCTTTTCCTTTGTGGGAATCTGGCCTTCCTTTGAAGGAATTGCAACTTCCTGTTGGTTACCCATCTTCCTGTGAAGGAAAAAGGCCTTCTTATTATGGAACATTTCTTCGTTGTGGGAAAATGGTCTTCCTGTGGGGAAAGTGCAACTTCCTGTGAGGGTCCCATCTTCCTCTGGGGGAATCACTCTTTCCTGTGGAGGAAAACTTCTTCCTGTGGGTGAATCATACCTTCCAGTAAGGGAACCCTTCTTCCTGTGGGGGAAACCATCCATCCTGTGGGAGAATCACACCTTCCTGTGTAGTAATCCTTCCAATGGAAAAAATATCACCATCCTGTAGGGGAAATGCAACTTCCTGTAGTGAACGCATCTTCCTTTTTTGTAAACTAACCATCTTGTAGGGGAACCCTTCTTCCTTGAGGAACTCACAGCTTCCTAAGAGCGTATACTTCTTACTGTGGTGGAAACCAAACTTCCTGTGGGAGAATCCCACCTTCCTGTGAGATAATGCTTCTTCTGTCTGTGATCCCTACTTCTTGTAGGGGAAACTCATTTTCCTGTTTGGGAAATGCAACTTCCTGAGAGGGAAACACTGTGTCCTGTGATCACCATGCTTCTGGTAGAGAAAACACACTTTCCTATTGGGGGAGGAATGTAATTTTCTGTGGTGGAACCCTGCTGTGGTAACTGCCCTTCCTATAAGGAACCCTTCTTTTTTGTAGGGAAAATGCAACTTCCTGTGCAAAACCCATCTTCCTGTAGGGGCAACACTACTTGGTGTTGTGAAAACAAGCCATCCTGTGAAGGAACCCTTCTTCCTGTGGGGATAACAGGCCTTCCTGTGGGGGAACACTTCTTCCGGTGTGAGAACTCTACTTCCTGTAGAGTAACTCTTTTTCCTGTGGGGTATAATGCACCTTTATATAGCGATTCACTGTTTTCTGTGGTCACCATGCTTCCTATAGGGGAAACACACTTTCTATAGAAGGAACACACCTTCCTGTGGGAGAATTCCACCTTCCTGTGAGTAAACCTTCTTCCTGTGGGGATAGCTAGCCTTCCTGTGGGGGAATTGCAACTTTCTGTGGAGTCCCATCTTTCTGTGTGAGAAACAGGGCTTCCTGTGGGGGAACACTTCTTCCTATGGGGGAATCACACCTTCCTGTAAGAGAATCTTTCTTCCAGTTGGAGAAACTAATCTTCCTGTGCTAGAATAACACCTTCTTGTGGGAGAATCCTTCATTCTGTGGGTAAACTCTTCTTCCTGTAAGGGAAATTCAATTTCTTTTTGGGGAAATGCAACTTCCTGTGAGGAACCCATAGAAGGAACACTTTTTCCTCTAGGGGAAACAGGCATTCTATGGTGGAACACTTCTTCCTGTAGGAGAACTCTTCTTCCTGTAACTCTCCTTCCTGTGGTGTATAATGCAACTTCCTGTGAGGGATATACACTTTCCTGTGGTCACCATGCTTCCTGTAGAAGAAATACACTATTTTTGTTGGGGGAGGAACACAACTTCCATTGGGTGAACCCTTCTTCTTGTGCTGGAATCAATCATTCCTGTGAGGGAACACTTCGTACTGTGGGGGAAACCAACCTTCCTGTGTGATAATCATACTTTCCTGTGTGAGAAACCTTCTTCCTGTGGGGGGAGTCTCAGCGTTCTTTGGGGAAAATTCAACTTCCTGTAGAGAATGTACTTCCTTTTGTGTAAACTTACCTTCCTGTAGGGAAACCATTCTTTTTTGTAAAAGAAATGCAATTTCCTCTGCGGACCCCATCTGCCTGTAGGGGTAACACTACTTCCTGTGGTGAAAAAAAAAGGACTTTAGGTGAAGAAAGTCTTCTTCATGTGGAGGAATTGCAAGTTCCTTTGGGGAATTCATCTTCCTATAGGGAAAACAGACATTCCTATGGGGGAAAAATTCTTCCTGTGGGAGAACTCTTCTTCCTGTCACTTTCATTCCTTTGGTGTAAAATGTACTTCCTGTCTCAGATACAATATTTTCTGTGGTAACCATGCTTCCTGTAGGGGAAATAGACTTTCATTTTGTGGGAGAAATGCAACCTCTTTTGGGGGAACCCTTCTTCCTTTGGGGAAAACCAACCATCCTGTGGGAGATTCATAACTTCAAGTGGGATAATCCTTCCTGTGGGAAAAGAATATCACCATCCTGTGGGGGGAAATGCGACTTCCTGTGGTGAACACATCTTTCTTTCATTTAAATTCATCTACTTATAGGGGAAGCTTTCTTTTTTGCATGGGAAATAGAACTTCCTATGCAGAAGCCATCTTCCAGTAGGGGCAACAGTCCTTCCTGTGGGGGAAACAGGACTTCCTATGGGGAATTGCAACTTCCTCTGGGGAACTCAAATTCCTTTGGAAAAAACAGGCCTTCAAGTGTAGGAACACTTTTTCTTATGGGAGAACTCTTCCATTAATATTTCTTCCTGTAAGGTAGAATATGACTTCTTGTGAGGGGTACACTCTTTCCTAGGGTCCCATGCTTCCCATAGGGGAAACACACTTTTCCATTGGGTGAGGAACAAAACTTTTTTGGGGGGACCCTTCTTCCTGTGGGAGAATCACACCTTCTTGTGAGGGAACCTTTCTTCCGGGGAGGGGAGGGATCAGTCTTCCTGGGGGAGAATCATAATTTCAGGTGGGAGAATCCTTCATTCTGTGGCGGAAATCTCACCATTTCTTGAAGGAAATGCAACTTCCTGTGGAGAATGCTTCTACCTTTTGTGTAAACTCACCTTCAGGTAGAAGAACCATTCCTTTTTGTAGGGGAAATTCAATTTCCTCTGTGGATCCCATCTGACTGTAGGGGCAATACAACTTCCTGTGGTGAAAACAGGCCTTTATGTGAAGGAAGCCTTCTTTCTGTGGAAGAAACAGGCATTTCTGTGGGGGAATACAAGTTCCTCTGGAGAACTCAACTTACTATGGAGGAAAAAGACATTCCTGTAGGGGAACACTACTACCTGTTGAAGAACTCTTCTCCCTGTAACTCTCCTTCCTGTGGTGTATAATACAACTTCCTGTAGGGATACACTCTTTCCTGTGGTCACCATGTTACCAGTAGCGGAAGTACATGTTCCTTTTGGAAGAGGAATGCAACTTCTTTTGAGGGAACCCTATTTCTGTGGGGGAATTACACTTTCCTGTGAGTGAACCCTACTTTGTGTAGGGGAAATGCAACTTCCTGTTCGGAACTCATATTCCTGTAAAAACAACACTCCTTCCTGTTGTCAAAACAGGCCTTCCTGTGTAGGAACCCTTCTTCCTGTGTGGAAAACCGGCCTTCCTTTGGAGGAATTGCAACTTTCTGTGGGTGACCCATCTTCCTTTGGAAAAACCTGCCTTCCTGTTAGTGAACACTTCTTCTGGTGGTGGAAACTGGAGTTTCTGTTGGGGGGAATTGCAACTTCCTGTGGGTATTCCATCTTCCTGTGGGAGAAACAAGACTTTCTGTGAGAAACCACTTTTTCTTTGGCGATAACAGGCCTTCCTATGGGGGATTTGCAACTTCCTGTGGGGTTCCCAAATTCCTGTGGGGAAAACAGGCCTTCCTATGAAGGAACACATCTTTCTGTGGGGAATCATACCTTCCTGTGAGGGAACCCTTCTTCCTCTGAGAGAAACCAAACATCCTGCGAGAGAATCACACCTTCCTGTGGGGAAAATCTCACCATCCTGTGGGGAAAAAGAGTCCTCCCATTGTGAATGTATCTTTCTTTTGTGTAAACTCACCTACTTTCTGGGGAACCCTTTTTTTGTACGGGAAATGGATTTTCCTGTAAGAACCCATCTTCCTATAGCGACAACAGGCCTTCCTGTGGTGAAAACCGGACTTTCTGTAAAAGAACCATTTTTCCTTTGGCAGAAACAGGCCTTCCTGTGGTGGAATTGCAACTTCCTCTGGGGAACTCATCTTCCTGTGGCAAAAACAGGCCTTCCTGTGAAGGAACACTTCTTGCTGTAGGAGAACTCTTCTTCCTGTAACTCTACTTCCTGTGCCGTATAATGCAACTTCTTGTTGGGATACACTTCTTTTTGTTGGAGAATCATACCTGCCTGTAAGGGAACCCTTCCTGTAGAGAAAATCTCACCATATTGTGGGGGAAATGAGTTTTTCTGCGGTGAATTCATCTCCCTTTTGTGTAAACTAACCTACTTTTATGGGAACCCTACTTTTTTGTATGGGAAATGAAACTTCCTGTGCAGAACCCATTTCATGTAGGGGCAACAGTACTTCCTGTGGTGAAAACAGGCCTTCCTGTGAAGGAAACCTTCTTCATGTTGGGAGAAAAGGCCTTTTCATATAGGAATTGCAATTTCCTCTGGGGAACTCATTTTCCTATGGGGGAAAGAGGCATTCCTGTGGTGTAACACTTCTTCCTGTGGGAGAAATCTTCCTGTAACTCTCCTTTCTGTGGGGTATAATGCAACTTCCTGTTAGGAATACACTCTTTTCTGTTGTCACCATGCTTTATGTAGGGGAAATACACTTTCCTGTTTGCAGAGGAAGGCAACATCTTTTGGGGAAATCCTTCTTCCTGGGAGGAATTCCACTTTTCCGTGAGGGAACTCTTCTTCTTTTAAGGAAAATGCAACTTCCTTATGGAACCCTTCTTCTTTTTGGAGAAAATAATCTTCCTGTGGGAGAATCACACCTTCCTGTGGGGGAATCCTTCTTCCTTTGGGAAAAATCTCACAATTATTTGGGGGAAATGCAACTTTCTGTGGAGAAAGCATCTTCCTTTTGTGTAAACTCCCCTTCTTTTTTTGTAGGAGAAATTCAACTTCCTGTGCTGAGCACATCTTCCTGTAGTGGCAACAATTTTCCTGAGGTGAAAACAGGTCTTCCTGTGAAGGGCCCCATCTTCCTGTGAGGGAATTGCAACTTCCTCTGGGTAAACCATCTTTCTATGGGGGAAACAAGCCCTACTGTTGGGAAAAATTACTCCTGTTTGAGATCTCTACTTCCTGCAGGATGACTCTCCTTCCTGTGGTATATAATGGAAATTTCTGTGTGGATACACTCTATCTTATTGTCACCATGCTTCCTATAGGGGAAATACAATTTCCTGTTTGTGTGGAATCAAACTTTCTGTGGCAGAATCACACCTTCCTGTGAGTGAACCCTTCTTCCTGTGGGAGAAACCAAACTTCTTGTGTGAGCATCACACCTTCCTATGGGAGAATCCTTCTTTCTATGGGTGAAATCTTCTTCCTGTAAGGGAAACTCTATTTCATTTCAGTAAATGCAACTTCCTGTGCGTAACCCATCATGCTGAGGTGGTAACACTCGTTCCTGTGGTGAAAACTGGCTTTACTGTAATGGAACCCTTCTTCCTGTGGGGGAAACTGGCCTTTCTGTGAGGTAATTTCAACTTGCTGTGGTGTTCCAGCCTTCCTTGGTAGGAAACAGGCCTTCCTGTGGGGGAACACTTCTTCCTGAGGGGGATCAGACCTTAAGGTGAGGGAATCCTTCTTCCTTTTGGAGAAACTAACCTTCCTGTGAGAGAATCACACCTTCCTGTGAGGGAATCCTTCTTCCTTTGAGGGGAAAATTTAACTTTCTGTTGAGAGTGCATCTTCATTTTGTGCGAACTCACCTTCCTGTTGGGGAACCATTGTTTTGTGAAGGGGAAATGCAGTTTCTTCTGCGGATCCCATCTGCCTGTAGGGGCAGCATTCCTCCTGTGGTGAATACAGTTCCTCCTGTGAAGGAAGCCTTCTTCATGTGGGGCACTTGTAAGTTCCCATGGGGAACTCAACGTCCTATACAGGAAACAGACCCTCCTGTGGGGGAACACTTCTTCCTGTGGTAGAACTTCTCTTCCTATAACTCTCCATCCTGTTGGGTATAATGCAACCTCCTGTGAGGGATACAAACTTTACTGTGATCACCAATACTATCTTAGGGGAAATACACTTTCCTATTAGGAAAGGAACACAATTTCCTTTGTGGGAACCCTTCCTCCAGTGGGATATTATACCTTCCTGTGAAGGAACCCTTCTTGCTGTGCAGGAAACTGGCCTTCCTTTCGGGGAACACATATTCCTTTTGTGTAAACTCAGGTACTTGTTGGGGAACACTTCTTTTTTGTGGGTGAACCATCTTCCTGTGGAGAAAACAGGCCTTCCTGAGGCAGAAATGCAACTTCCTGTGGGGGTCCCATTTTCATGTGCAGGAAACAGGCCTTCCTGTGGGTGAACACCTCTTTCTGTGGAGGAATCATACCTTCCTTTGAGGGACTCCTTCTTCTGTGGGAGAAACTAACCATCCTGTGGGAGAGTCTCATCTTCCTGGGGGGTAATCTTTTCTGTTGGGGGAATCTCACAGTCCTGTGGGGGAAATTCAAATTTTGGTGGTGAACGCATCTTTTTTTTTTAACTCACCTACTTGTAGGGGAACCCTTCTTTTTATGGGAAATGCAACTTCCTGTGCAGAACCCATCTTCCTGTAAGGGCAACACTACTTCCTGTGGTGAAAACTGGCCTTCCTGTGAAGGAAGCCTTCTTCTGGTGGGGGAAACAGGCCTTCCATGGAGGAATAGTAACTTCCTCTAAGGAACTCAACTTCCTTTCAGAAAAACAGGCCTTTCTGTGTGGGAACACTTCTTCCTGTAGAAAGACTCTTCTTCCTGTTAGTTCTCCTTCCTGTGGTATATAATGCATATTCCTGTGAGGGATACACTCTTTCCTGTGGTGACAATGTCTCCTATAGCAAAAATACACTATTCTGTTGGGGGAGGAACAAAACTTCCTTGGGGCGAACCATTCTCCCTTTGGGGGAATCAGACCTTTCTGTGAGGAAACCCTTCTTCCTGTGGAGGAAACCAACCTTTCTGTAGGAGAGTTATCCCTTCCTCTGGGTGAATCCTTGTTCCAGTGTGGGGTACCTCAACATTATTTGGGAGAAATGAAACTTTCTGAGGAGAATGCATCTTCCTTTTGTGTAAACTCAGCTTCCTGTAGGGGAACCATTAATTTTTGTAGGGGAAATGCTATTTCCTTTGCGGATCCCATTTGCCTGTAGAGGCAACACTTCTTCCTGTGGTAAAAACATATCTTCCTGTGAAGGAAGCCTTCTTTTTGTGGGGAAATTACAAGTTGCTCTGGGGAACTAATCTTCCTATGAAGAAACAGACATTCCTGTTGGGGAAAACTTCTTTTTGTGGGAGTACTCTTCTTCCTGTAACTTTCCTTCCTGTGGAATATAATGCAACTTCCTGTCAGGGATACACTATTCCCTGAGGTCACCATGCTTCCTGTAGGGGAAATGCATTTTCCTATTTGGGGAGGAACACAACTGCTTTTGGGGGAACACTTCTTCCCGTGGGAGATATACAACTTTCTGTGAAGGAACCCTTTTTCATGTAAGAAAAAATCAACTTCCTGTGCGGAATCCATCTTCCTGTGGGGGCAACACTCCTTTGTGTTGTTTGAACAGGCCTTCCTGTGAAGGAACCCTTCTTCCTGTGTGAGAAAGTGGCCCTCCTTTGCGAGAGAATTGGACCTTCCTGTGGGTGACACATCTTCCTGTATGGGAAACAGGGCTTTCTGTGGTGGAACACTTCTTCCTGTGAAAAAACTGACTTTTCTGGGGAGAATTGCAACTTCCTGTGGCGGTTTCATCTTCCTGTGAGTGAAGCATACCTTCCTGTGCAAGCCACTTGCCTTCCTGTGGAGGAATTGCAACTTCCTTGGGGAAATCATCTTTTTTGAGGGTAAAAGGCCAATCTGTGGAAGTACACTTCTTCCTATAGGGGAAACTGGCCTTCCTTTGGGAGAATTACAACTTCCTGTATGTGACCCATCTTCCTATGGAGGAAACTGACCTTCCTGTGGGGAATTGCAACTTCCTATTTGGGACCCATATTCCTGTGTTGGAAATAGGACTTTCTGTAGAGGAACACTTCTTCCTGTGGGTGAATCAAATTATCCTGTGAGGGAAAGGTTCTTCCTGTCAGGAAAACCAACCATCATGTGGGAGTATCATACCTTCCTGTGGGTTGATTCTTCCTGTGGCAGAAATATGACCATCCTTTGAAAAAAATGCATCTTTCTTTGGTGAACGCATCTTCCTTTTTGTGTAAACTCGGGTACTTGTCAGGGAACACTTCTTTTTTGTAAGGTAAATGCAACTTCCTTTGTGGAACCCATCTTCCTGTAGGGCTAGAGTCCTTCCTATGGTGTAAAGAGGCCTACCTCTGAAGAAACCCTTTTTCCTGTGGGGGAAACAGGCCTTCTTGTGGGGGAATTGCCACTTTCTCTGTGGAACTCATCTTCCTTTGAAAAAAACAGGTTTTCCTTTGGAGGAAAACTTCTTCCAGTGTGACAACTCTTTTTCCGGTAATTCTCCTTCCTGTGGGGTGAAACGCAACTACCTGTGATACACTCTTTCCTGTGGTCACCATGCTTCCTGTAGGGGAAATACACTTTCTTGTAGGGGAAATAACACAATTTCTTTTAGGGGATCACTTCTTCCTCTGAGGGAATTACACCTTCCTGTGAGGGAACCCTTCTTCATGTAGGGGAAATGCAACTTTGTGTGGAACCCATCTTTCTGTAGAGGTTAAACTCCTACCTCTTGTCATAACAGGGCTTCCTGTGAAGGAACTTTTGTTCCTATACGGAAAACTGGTCTTCACTTGGGGGAATTTCCACTTCCTTTGGGTGAACCATCTTCTTGTGGGGAAAACAGGCCTTCTTGTTAGGGAACAGTTCTTCCTGTGGAGAAAACTGCCTTTCTATTAAGGAATTTCAACTTCCTGTGGGGGAAATAGGCCTTCATGTGGAGGAACACTTCTTGTGGGGAAATCATATCTTCCTGTGAAGGAACCCTTCTTTCTGTGAGGGAATAATAACTTCCTGTGAGCGAACCCTTCTTCCTGTGGGGGAAACCAACCATCCTGTGGGAGAAATACACCTTCCTGTTGGGTAATACTTCCTGTGGGGAAAATCTCACCATCCTGTGGGGGAAATGCATCTTCACGTGGTGAACGCATCTTACTTTTGTGTAAACTCACCTACTTGTAGAGGAACCCTTCTTTCATGTATTTGAAATGCCGCTTCCTGTGCGGAACCCATCTTCCTGTACTGTCAACACTATTTCCTATGGTGAACACAGGCCTTTCTGTGAAGGCAACCTTCTTCCTGTGGGTGAACAGGCCTTCCTGTCCAGGAATTACCACTTCTTCTGTAGAACTCATCTTTCTTTGGAAAAAAACACTTATTACTGTGGGGGAAACCTATATTCCTGTAGGATAATCATACATTCCTGTGGGAGAGTTCTTCTTTCTGTGGTTGGAATCTCCCCATCCTTTGTGAGAAATACAACTTCCTGTGGAGAACACATCTTCTTGTGGGGGAAACAGACCTGCCTGTGGGGAAATTGGAACCTCCCATTGGGAGCCCATCTTCCCGTGTTGGAAGCAAGCCTTCCTGTGGGGGAACCCTTCTTGTTGTGTAAAACTATCCTTTCTGTGGGTTATAATTCAACTTCTTATGAGGGATACACTCTTTCTTGTTGTCACTATGCTTCCTGTAGTGGAAATACTCTTTCCTGTTGGCGAGTAATGCAACTTCGTTTGGTGGAACACTTATTCCTGATGGGAAATCACACCTTCCTGTGAAGAAAACCCTCTTCCTGTATGGGAAACCAACCATCCTGTGGGAGAATCACACCTTCCTGTGGGAGAATCCTTCTTCCTGTAGGTGAACTCTTCTTCCTGTAGGGGAAACTCACTTTTCTTTTGGGGAAATGCAACTTCTTGTGGGGGAATCACTCTGTCCTGTGGTCACCATGCTTCCTGTAGGGGAAACACACTTTCCTGTTTCAGGAGGAATGCAAATTCCTGTAGGAAACTCACCTTTCTGTAGAGAAACCCTTCTATTTTGTAGGGGAAATGCAACTTCCTGTGCAGAACCCATTTTCCCATAGGGGCAACACCCCTTCCTGTGGTGAAAACAGGTCTACCTGTGAAGGAACCCTTCTTCCTGTTGTAGAAACAGGACTTCCTGTGAGGGAACACTCCTTCCTATGAGAAAATTCTTCATTCTGTAGGGTAACTCTTTTTCCTATGAGGAATAATACAACTTCCTGTGGGGAATACACTCTTTCCTGCATTCAACGTGCTTCCTGTAGGGGAAAAACACTTTCTAGTTAGGGGAGGAACACAACTTCTTGTGGGATAACCATTCTTTCTGTAACAGAAAATCACCTTCCTGGTACTGGAACCCTTCTTCATGTAGTGGAAATGCAACTACATATGAGGAACCCAACTTTTTGTAGGGGAAACACTCTTTCCTGTGGTGACAACCAGCTTCCTGTGAAAGAACCCTTCTTTCTTTGGTGAAAACTGCACTTTCCATGAAGGACGCCTTCACCCTGTGGGAAAAACAAGCGTTCCTGAGGGTGAACTGCAACTTGCTGTCTGGATTTCATCTTGCTGTGGGGGAATCAGGCTTTCCTGTGGGGGAACACTTCTTCCTTTTGAGAAATATTATCCCTGTAGCGTAATTTTCCTTCATGTTGGGTATAATCCAACTACCTGTGAAGGACATACTCTTTCCTGTGGTCACCATGCTTCCTGTAGGGGAATCACCCTTTTCTGTTGGGGGAGGAATGCAATATTCTGTGGAGAAACCCTTATTCTTGAGGGGGAATCACACCTTACTGTGAGGACACCCTTCTTCTTATGGGGGAAAACAAACTTTTTGTGGGAGAATGACACCTTCCTGTGGGAGAATCCTTCTTCTGTGGGTGAACTCTTCTTCCTGTAGGGTAAACTCACTTTCCTGTTTGGGAAATGCAACTTCCTGAGGGGAAACACTGTGTCCTTTGGCCACCATGCTTCTGGTAGGGGCAAAACAACATCTTGTTGGATGAGGAATACTATTTCCTGTGGTGGTAACCTGCTTCCTGTGGGGGAAACTAACCTTCCTATATGGAAAGCTTCTTTTTTGTAGGAAAAATGCAACTTCATGTGTGGAACTCCTCTTTCTGTAAGGGCAACACTCCTGTCTGTGGTGAAAATAGGCATTTCTGTGATGGAACCCATATTACTGTGGGGAAAACTGTCCTTCCTGTTGGTGGAATTTCGACTTTATGTGGGTTTCCTATCTTCCTGTGGGGGAAGTAGGCCTTCCTGAGGAAAACACAACTTCCTGTGGGAGAATCACAACTTCCTGTAAGTGAACCCTTCTTGTTGTGTGGGAAACCAAACTTCCTGTGGGAGAATCATGCCTTCCTCTGGGTGAATCCTTCTTTCTGTGATGAACTCTTCTTTCTGTAAGGGAAACTCAATTTTCTCTTGGGGAAATGTAACTTCCTGTAGGGGCAACACTCATTTCCATGGTGAAAACAGGCCTTCCTGTGATGGAACCCTTATTACTATAGTCACCATGTTTCCTGTAGGGGAAACACACTTTCCTATTGGGGAAAGAATGCAATATCTTGTGGAGAAAACCTTTTCCTATGGGAGAATCACACCTTTCTGTGAGGGCAGCCTTCTTCTTATATGGGAAACCAAACATTCTATGGGAGAATCACACCTTCCTGTGGTAGAATCCTTCCTCTGTGGTGAACTCTTCTTAATGTAAAGGGAACTTACTTTCCTGTTTAGGAAATGCAACTTCCTGGGATGGAAACACTGTGTCCTGTGGTCACCAGGCTTCTGGTAGGGGAAACACTTTCTCGTTCCCATGGCAAAAACAGGCCTTCCTGTGATGGAACCCTTCTTCCTGTGGAGGAATTGCAACTTCCTGTGTGGGTCCTATATTCCTGTGTGGAAAACAGGCCTCCCTGTAGGGTAACACTCCTTCATGTGGGAGAATTACACCTTTTTTTGAGGGAATTCTTCCTCCTTTGAGGGAAATATCACCATCCTTTGTGGGAAATGCAACTTCCTGTGGAGAACGCATCTTCCTGTGAGAGAATCACACCTTCATGTTAGGGAACACTTCTTCCTGTGGGGGAAACCACACCTTACTGTTGGAGAGTGCTGTGTGGGGGATCTCACAATTCTTTAAGGGAAATGCAGCTTTCTTAGGAACAAGCCCATTTTCAAGCCAACAAGGTATCCTGCCTGTTTCTGGAATTCAAACAAGCCATGAAACTCCTGGGACTGAGACAAAGACATTACTATTCTCAGTAAAACAGGCCACAAGAGCTTCAGGTTAACATGACTCCTATGGCTCCAGACAGCATGGCTCATTGGTTGAGCATCAAGACCCAGTCAGGGCATTTGCCCAGGTTGTGGGCTCCATCCCCAGCTTGCTAACAGGAACCACAGAGGAGGGAACCCAATTCTGGGGAGCCCTCTTGCAATCCAGGACCACTTGAGGAATGTCAGAGAGTCAGTTCTGGTCTGATTCTTGCCAAAGGTTAGGCCAAGGGACTCCACCAGAACTCTAGTCGTGCTTTGGTTCTTGCTATCTAGAAGGAGTGGTTGTGGGTCTGTCACTTAAACAAATATTTTGTAAAAAACAAAAACAAAAATAACAGTTTTTATAGCCTCTTCTTTTTTTACAAAGAGTAGGTGAGCATAGAGAGTTAGAAATACCTATGAGAGAGAAACACAAATGAGCTGCCTCCTGCAGGCCCCCTACTGGGAATATGATAAGCCCACAACTAAGGTACAGGCCTGCAACTGGAATAGAATCTGGGAACCTTCAGTCCACAAACCAATGCTCTATATACTCAGCTAAACCAGTCAGCGATTACAGAAACTTTTCAACTCGACTAGCTAAATGATGAGAGGAGCAGGACCAACTGGCTGAGGCCATGATGTCTGGCACCCCACAGGGCCATCTGCTTTATATGGATTTCCAGTAGAGGCAATGTATTTCCCACTACCACTCTTGGCTGAGAAACAGGCCGAGGCTTTCCTCCTTCTGGGTGGACAGTAGCTCCAGCAGGAAAACTCTTGGGAGGGAAGGAGGTGAAGAAGCAGTTCTGATGGGAAGAAGGAGGGAAGCCTGGATTCGAGGTGCATGCTATTGATTGGAATCCAACCCATCACACTTAGTTCCACAGCCCAATGTTCTATCCACTCAGGCAAACCTGCTAAGTCTCCCATTCTTGATGACTGAACTCTACAGCATCACCCATGTAGACCAACAAACCCAACTGTTTGCGTTTTCCATCTTTAATGTCTTCATAAGCTAGCTAACACTGACACTAAAGCCAAGACTCCCTAGTGATTGAGCCAAAATCCCCAGTGCAGGAAACCAGTCATTACTTCACCAATAGAGATATAAATAGAACAAACAAGAAACCTGGTCAAACCTTAATGGAACTGTTTACTCACCTCTCAGGTGAGACATTGGTAGCTGAAGCAGCTGCCACTCTTAGTCTTATGTTAAGTCTGAACTATTCACATATTGTTTAGGTGACACATTGGTATTTGAAGAAGCTTCCACACTTTTAGTCTTATGTTAATTTTGCTGGTTGATTTCATTGTTGGAATTTCCTAACCTAAAGGACATCAATGTATCACTTAGCACTAATAAAATGGAATAGCAAAGTCAGAGCTGATGGTGTCATCCCCCTAGAGATAGACTCTTGCCTGGCCCCATTACTCGAAAAATTAATGCTTTTCCAGTCTCTCTTCATTTGTGTGTGGCTTTCTCCAGATCCTGAACCCTGATATGGGAACCTTGGACACGTGGAACATGAAAAGGATTATCACACCCCAGAGCTGCCCTTCTCTGTACTCACAGGAACCCCCAGCCCTGCCAGCGATCCTCAACCCAAGCCCCACACAGAACCACCTGATGCTGAGCTTCTCAGGACTTTTTGGCAGCAACCAAAGGCTCAGCTCACTTTCCAACAAATTCCCTTTCAGTGCCCCAAGTTCACTCGCTCCTCTCTCTGTCTCTAGGTTAACTATTCAGAGAGTCCCTTTTTGGCCATGGATGTGACTGGCTCTATGATGCAACATGACCATACCCACCGTGCCATTCACCAGTGGCCTTTATGGTGTCTGGGCTTCAGTTAAGGGAGAAGGAATTGCAGTCACTATTTGCACATCTCTTAGCCTCCTTCTGTCTCAACAACACTGTGGTGAACAAGTCTCAGAGGCCGGGCTTATTCAGAGGTGGAGCACATTGTATTCCTTTTATACTTTTGGCAAAATGGACACATTGCGGTGCCCTAGCGCTACAACTAAGCATCATCTTGGGGGCAGCGGTCTTACAGGAATTGCACTTTTGTGGGGCATAGGAAACGCCTGGATCTAATATATTGGATTAAAAACTGCAAGTCTTTAGGAGCCCAGACTGAACTGGTGGTGGTCAGGACTCACAGGGTGCCCAGGAGGCCTTTCAGTCCTGGTGAGATTTGGGCTTGGGGTAGCCTGGGGGTGGGATTGAGTAGGGCCAGTCTGGATGACTTTTGGTCAGACACCTACTGTACAGTCAAAAGAAATGGTGAAGGCAGGGCTCTGAAACAATCAAGGCCCATGGGTTCACATGAAAAGATTTTTCTGGAATTATAAAAATCCAGAAGGGGGGAAGTAAGATAAATTCCTTTCTCACAAAGACCAGTCATACGTTTATTATTTATATTTTATGAAATCTTTATTGTTGTGCCCTTGCTGGTTGTTTCAGTGGATAGAGCATCACCCTATGAATTGAAAGGTCTTCTGGTCAGGGACACATTTCCAGGTTTCGGGGTCCATCACCAGGGATTACATTTGTGGGGGTGGAGGGCAAAGGAGGCAGTCAATTAATGATTCTCATCATTGATGTTTCTATCTCTATTTCTCCTTTTTAAATGGTTTTTCAGCCTCAGTTTTTATTTTTTATTATTTTTTAATCTTTATTGTTCAGTTTATTAATTACATTGTTCCCTTTTCCCCCCTATAGCTCCCCTCCACCTGGTACCCATCCCACCCTCTGCCCTCACCCCCCTCCACTGTCCTCTCCCATAGTTGTGTGATTTTTGTCCAGTCTCTTGCTGCACTTCCCACACTCCTTTTCTCCCCAAGAGTTGTCAGTCCATTCCCTCTCTATGTCTATGATTCTGTTCTATTCCCCAGTTTATCCTGTTCATCAGATTATTAATTCACTTGGTTTTTATATTCATTTGTTGATAGATGTGTATTTGTTGTTCATAATTTACACTTTTATCTTTTTCTTCTTCCTCTTCTTAAAGAATATCTTTCAGCATTTCATATAATATTGGTTTGGTGGTGATGAACTCCTTTAGCTTTTTCTTACCTGTGAAGCACTTTATCTGATCTTCAATTCTGAATGATAGCTTTGCTGGATAGAGTAATCTTGGTTGTAGATTCTTGCTATTCATCACTTTGAATATTTCTTGCCACTCCTATCTGGCCTGCATCGTTTCTGTTGAGAAATCTGCTGACAATTGTATGGGTGGTCCCTTATAGGTAACTAACTGTTTTTCTCTTGGTGCTTTTAATATTCTCTCTTTGTCTTTTGCTCTTGGCATTTTAATTATGATGTGCCTCGGTGTGGTCCTCTTAGGGTTCCTATATATTGGGGTTCGATGCGCTTCTTGGACTCCTAAGTCAATTTCCTTCACCAGGTGTGGGAAGTTTTTGGTCACTATTTCTTCAAATAGATTTTCATTGTCTTGCTCTCTTTTTCTGGCACCCCTATAATTCGGATGTTGGTATGCTTGAGGTTGTCCCAGAGGCCCCTTACACTATCTTCAATTTTTTGGATTCTTTTGGTTTCTTGCTTTTTCAGCTGAGTGGGTTTTACCTCTTTGTATTTCAAATCTTTTTTTTTAAAATATATTTTTATTTTTTTATTATTATTTTTAAATATATTTTTATTGATTTTTTGCAGTATAATAGTAGTACATGTTTTCCTTTCCCCCTCCCCCTTAGCCTCCCCCCAGCCTCTCCTACCCCCCAGCACATATCCCCACCTTCCCCCCTCCCCGCCCCAGTGTCTTTCTTTTTTTTATTGTTCAGTTTATTAATTACATTGTTTCCCCTTTTTTATCCCCCTATATCTTCCCTCCACCCTGTACCTATCCCACCCTCCGCCCTCACCTCCCCCTCCCCAATGTCCTCTCCCATTGTTGCAAGATTTTTGTCCAATCTCTTGCTGTACTTCCAACACTTTTCTCCCCAAGAATTGTCAGTCCATTCCCT
Organism: Antrozous pallidus; assembly: GCA_027563665.1. Classification (NCBI taxonomy): domain Eukaryota; kingdom Metazoa; phylum Chordata; class Mammalia; order Chiroptera; family Vespertilionidae; genus Antrozous; species Antrozous pallidus. The sequence goes on along the minus strand of JAOAOB010000043.1, from coordinate 61,877 downwards.
CTCTATGTCCATGTTTCTGTTATAGTCACCAGTTTATCTTGTTCATCAGCCTATCAGTTCACTTGATTTTTATGTTCATTTGTTGATAGATGTGTATTTGTTGTTCATAATTTATATTTTTACCTTTTTCTTCTTCCTCTTCTTAAAGAATATCTTTCAGCATTTCATATAATACTGGTTTGGTGGTGATGAACTCCTTTAGCTTTTTCTTATCTGCGAAGCACTTTATCTGATCCTCAATTCTGAATGATAGTTTTGCTGGATAGAGTAATCTTGGTTGTAGATTCTTGCTCTTCATTATTTTGAATATTTCTTGCCACTTGCGTCTGGCCTGCATCGTTTCTGTTGAGAAATCTGCTGACAATCGTATGGGTGCTCCTCTGTAGGTAACCAACTGTTTTTCTCTTGCTGCTTTTAATATTCTCTCTTTATCTTTTGCTCTTGGCATTTTATTTTTTTATTTTTTTAAATATATTTTATTGATTTTTTACAGAGCGGAAGGGAGAGGGATAGAAAGTCAGAAACATCGATGAGAGAGAGACATCGATCAGCTGCCTCTTGCATGCCCCCTACTGGGGATGTGCCCGCAGCCAAGGTACATGCCCTTGCCGGAATCGAACCCGGGACCTTTCAGTCCACAGTCCAACGCTCTATCCACTGAGCCAAACCGGTCTTGGCTGCTCTTGGCATTTTAATTATGATATGTCTTGGTGTGGTCCTCTTTAGATTCCTACATTTTGGGGTTCTGTGTACTTCTTGGGCTTTTAAGTCAGTTTCTTTCACCAGGTGGGGAAAGTTTTCAGTCACAATTTCTTCAAATAGGTTTTCATTAACTTGCTCTCTCTCTTTTTCTGGCACCCCAATAATTCGGATGTTGGCTTGCTTGAGGTTGTCCCAGAGGCCCCTTACGCTATCTTCAATTATCTGAATTCTTTTTGTTTCTTGCTTTTCCAGCTGAGTGGATTTTGGTTCTTTGTATTTCAAATCTTTGACTTGGTTCTTGTGGCCCTCTGGACTGCTTTTAGGACTTTGTGTAATATTTTTTATTTCAGTCAGTGTATGCTTGATTTCTAGTTGGTCCTTTTTTTATCTGTGAGGGTCTGGTTCGTATCCTCAGAGGTCTTGTTCATTTCCCTGAGGGTCTCATTCATTTCCTTGTAAGTCTCATTCATTTCCTTGTAATTCTCATTCAGTTGCTGGTTGGTCTTGTTTATTTCCTGGTAATTCTCATTAAGTTGATTGGCCTTTTGTAGGAGCCTCTTGAAAAGCCTTATAACCGTGGTTTTGAACTCTATGTCTTGTCGTCTTTTCTCCTCCATTTCTTTCACACCTGATTTCTTTCCATGTCTCTGCATGGTGGCTGCTTTATGTGGTGGATATCCTCAAAGGGACAGTGGCTCAGCCTCCCCAGTTACCTGAGGTGGGTGCTCTTACTGCAATCCTTTATAGGTTGTACAGTATTTTTGAATTTAAGCCCAGCTTGTTGTTGTTAGCCCTAGGAGGGTTTGACCTCCAGGCCAATTGGCTGTGAAGGGAGACTGTGTTCAGGTTGGATGGGTGGAGTCTCTGAGCTGCGCAGGCAGCGTCAGCGTCAGCTGCGTCCTATGCAGCGCTCACATGCGCGGGTCTCTGTTGGATGGGGATGGCTGCAGACACCTCCAAGAGAAAGCCACTAGTCTCTTCATCTTGCCAGACAACTGTGCCTTTCCCCAAATGTGCCTGCACACCAAAAGTCTAGCCCAGGGCTGTAAAATAGATGGTTTCCGGAACCAGGAGACAAGTTTCCAGGGGGCAAGTCGCTGGTTTGCGCAACCCTTTCAGGGAAACTTCTTTTCGCCGCCTTAAAGCCTATGCCGCACCCCACTTCCAAGGTTTGTCCCCCGGACCTCGGAGGACCTCGCCCAGTTCTGGGGAATCTGTGCAGGGGGACTTCTCCTCGTACCCCGGATCTCGGACCTCGCCTGGCTCGGAAAATCCGGGCAGTGGGACGCCTCCGCCCTTCCCCGTCGGAGAAATCCTCCGGTCGCTGCTCCAGCCCCAGCCCGCGCGGGTGACCAGGGCTGCTCCTAACCTGTTTCCGTCTGAAAGGCTGCGCTCCCGCCGGTCCTGAGTCTCAGTGTCCCACCTCTGCTCCGATTAGTGGAGTTTTCATTCAGCCAGCATTCTGGCGATTCTGGGTGCTTGTCTGTTCTGCTGTTATGTTGTAGTTCTTAAATCGTTGCGCAGGGAAGAACAATAGGTGTTTGCTTATGCCTCCATCTTGGTGTTCCTCCCCCAGTGTCTTTCATTCATTGGTTATGCTCATATGCATGCATACAAGTCCTTCAGTTGATTTCCCCCCGCATCCGCCTCCCATCCACCCAAGCCTTCCCATGTAGCATGACAGCCTGTTCAAGGCCACCCTGCCTCTATATCAATCACTCTCCCCTGTTTCTTTTCTTCAAAAATATCTTGCCTCTGAATACTGGAAATAAATGTATAAGAACAAAAAATGTTTCAGTCTCAGTTTCAATGTCCAACTGTTCTGAGGCACAGTTTCAGTGTCAAATAAATCTTTATGTGTACATGTCAGCAATGGTATCCAGATGGTGAACATATCGTGTCAATGCAAGATCCATCCTCTCTGGTTTGGTCCTCGGCTGCCTGCAGACATGCACAGCTGCCGACTGCTAGCATGGCAAGGTGTCGTCAGTGTCCCCCATCTCTGGACCATCCTCGTGACTGGAACAGATCCATCAGTTCCTCACAGTCGCAGGAACCCACATGGTCCTGGAGTTGTTCTCTGAAAACACACAAACACATTCTTGACCAAAAGTTAACAAAGGGATCCTCTATGCAAAATAGACTTGGGATTCTTTTTAAATTTTGCCTAAATGATTTTCCTTTGGCTTATTTTGACACCATGTGTGTTTTTTCATGGGTGTCCTGCAATTGGTTTTACCAATGGAATTTACTTTACTGGAGTAAGAATTTTCTAGATGTATTTTACTTACTCGATATTTCTTTCCTTATATGATATTACCCTGCTGTCCCCTCCCCTTTTTTGATTAATGGGGACTTTTGGAAATTTTATATTGCAGTCTTGGTAATTTTAAATTTTAATTTTTGCACACAAATATGACTGCTTTAGGTTCTTTGGATGTTAGGCAATTTTACAGTGAGATGAACTACTAATAGATTTTTTAGTTAATGTTTTAGGAATAGCTTTTTGTCCAGTACACTATAATTTTCTTGAGTATTCACATATTTCACTTGGCCAATTTAAATTAATCTGAAAACTTGCTTACTATTTTCCTGTCAATTTTAATACTCAAGCAGAAATCTTGGGAATCTGTGCAGGGGGACTTCTCCTCGTACCCCGGATCTCGGACCTCGCCTGGCTCAGAAAATCCGGGCAGTGGGACGCCTCTGCCCTTCCCCGTCGGGGAATAGTTTACCCTGTAAATACTAGTGGAAAGGAATATTTTCAATTTTGAGTAGGTCCTGAGCATTCCTGGTAATAGACTGAATTTATATATAGAGCAGCTATTGCTGGCCGAGTCTCTGTCTGCCACCTGGGCCCCCGTATGAGTTGTGTGTGGGAGGCGAAGCAGCCGTGGGGGTAGGAGACCTCTCTTAGGAGGGTTGAGAATTCAAACCCCTGCAAGGTTTGTGGATGAGGGTCTGTGCCCCACCTCTGCTGACCTTTTAGTTCTCTCCTGTTGGCCTCTCTGCAACTGTGCCTGTCTTAGGTTGTTCCTTCCCTGAGGAATCTTACCCGTCTCTGGCTAACCAGCCATCCTCTGGGGCCAAACAGGGTGATGTGAGGTTCAGTTCTGTCTCCTTTGTAGTCTATGGCTCCCTGTGGCCTCCACGTCCAGTACCTGCCTTGGGGTCCCCTCGCCTGCTGGCGGGGTCCCGGTGCTGATCACATATCTCGGGGGACCCAGGTTTCTTCTCCAGAGAGGGCCCAGCTCACACCATTGGTCGAGATACAGATCCATGGTGCCAGCTGCCCAGAGGCTTCAGCCACAGGTTGAACTGAAAACTCAGGCATCAGCTGTGTGTATTTGGACAGTAAGAAGAAGGTCCCTCTTGGCAGAAAGGGCAAGAAGGGCCAATATAGAATGCTCGGATGCCTTCCCAGTGCCTTAATCCCTTCTGAAAGGGATTAATTTATTTCCTATCCTTTTTTAAGTTGCTGCCCACCATTCAAAGAATTCGTTTGTAAGTTTATTTGGGATAATTGTATAATATGCTGTTGTCAAATATCAAATATTATAATGACATTGTAGAATAATATCATGTAAGGGTATTATGGTGTCACGGGAGGTTAAGCAGGGCCTAGCGTAAGGACTGGTCTCCATAGGATATGACAAGCTCTAGGCCATGTTAATTCAATCTCAAACTAGCTGCCAATTTTTTTATAACTTTATATAAACTTTGTCAGGGATGTAAAAACACAAATCACTTACCTCAGTTCAAGAGTTCAAATATATTGACTTTTCCACTTACTCCCACCACCTGCCACTTACCCTGAGGTTTGACATTCTGATGGACTTTTCTCAGTCTCTGGATCCATTCTTGTTCATCAGTCTATGTCATTGATTGCATTCCTCAAATGAGTGAGATCATGTGATATTTGTCTTTCTCTGCCTGGCTAATTTCACTTAGCATAATGCGCTCCAAATCCATCCATGTTGTTACAAATGGTAGGAGCTCCTTCTTTTTTTCAGCGGTGTAGTATTCCATTGTGTAAATGTACCATAGTTTTTTAATCCACTCATCTGCTGATGGGCACTTCGGCTGTTTCCAAATCTTAGCTATGGTAAATTGTGCTGCTATGAACATAGGGGTACATATATCCTTTCTAATTCGCCTTTCTAATTTCTTGGGGTATATTCCTAGAAGTGGGATCACTGGGTCGAATGGGAGCTCCATTTTTAGTTTTTTGAGGAAACTCCATACTGTTCTCCACAGTGGCTGTACTAGTCTACAATCCCACCAGCAGTGCAGGAGAGTTTCTTTTTCTCAGCATCCTCGCCAGCACTTGTCGTTTGTTGATTTGTTGATATAAGCCATTCTAACAAGTGTGAGATGGCACTGCATGGTTGTTTTGATTTGCATCTCTTGGATAATTAGTGACTTTGAGCACGTTTTCATATGTCTCTGGGACTTCCTTTTGTCTTCTTTCGTGAAGATTCTATTTAGGTCTGTTGCCCATTTTTTTATTGGATCAATTGTCCTCCTTTTATTGAGTTGTGTGAGTTGCCTGTAGATTCTTGAGATCAAACCTTTATCACTAATAACATTTGCAAAAATGTTCTCCCATACAGTGGGTTTTCATGTTGTTTTGTTGATGGTTTCTTTAGCTGTGCTAAAGCTTTTGATTTTGATGTAGTCCCATTTGTATATTTTCTCTTTAGCTTCCATTGCCCTAGGAGCAGTATCATCAAAGTTCTTTTGGCATATGTCTGAGATTTTTCTTCCTGTAGATTCCTCTAATTTTTTTTATTCTTTTTTTTTATTGTTCAGTTTATTAATTACATTGTTTCCCCTTTTTTATCCCCCTATATCTTCCCTCCACCCTGTACCTATCCTACCCTCCGCCCTCACCTCCCCCTCCCCAATGTCCTCTCCCATTGTTGCAAGATTTTTGTCCAATCTCTTGCTGCACTTCCCACAACCCTTTTCTCCCCAAGAATTGTCAGTCCATTCCCTCTCTATGTCCATGTTTCTGTTATAGTCACCCGTTTATCTTGTTCATCAGCCTATCAGGTCACTTGATTTTTATGATCATTTGTTGATAGATGTGTAATTGTTGTTCATAATTTATATTTTTACCTTTTTCTTCTTCCTCTTCTTAAAGAATATCTTTCAGCATTTCATATAATACTGGTTTGGTGGTGATGAACTCCTTTAGCTTTTTCTTATCTGCGAAGCACTTTATCTGATCCTCAATTCTGAATGATAGCTTTGCTGGATAGAGTAATCTTGGTTGTAGATTCTTGCTCTTGATTATTTTGAATATTTCTTGCCACTCGCGTCTGGCCTGCATCGTTTCTGTTGAGAAATCCGCTGACAATCGTATGGGTGCTCCCCTGTAGGTAACCAACTGTTTTTCTCTTGCTGCTTTTAATATTCTCTCTTTATCTTTTGCTCTTGGCATTTTAATTATGATATGTCTTGGTGTGGTCCTCTTTAGATTCCTATATTTTGGTGTTCTGTGTACTTCTTGGACTTTTAAGTCAGTTTCTTTCACCAGGTGGGGAAAGTTTTCAGTCACTATTTCTTCAAGTATGTTTTCATTAACTTGCTCTCTCTCTTTTTCTGGCACCCCAATAATCGGATGTTGGCTTGCTTGAGGTTGTCCCAGAGGCCCCTTACGCTATCTTCAATTATCTGAATTCTTTTTGTTTCTTGCTTTTCCAGCTGAGTGGATTTTGGTTCTTTGTATTTCAAATCTTTGACTTGGTTCTTGTGGCCCTCTGGACTGCTTTTAGGACTTTGTGTAATATTTTCTATTTCAGTCTGTGTATGCTTGATTTCTAGTTGGTCCTTTTTTTTTAATCTGTGAGGGTCTGGTTCGTATGCTCAGAGGTCTTGTTCATTTCCCTGAGGGTCTCAATCAATTGCTTGTAAGTATCATTCATCTCCTTGTAATTCTCATTCATTTGCTGGTTGGTCTTGTTTATTTCCTGGTAATTCTCATTAATTTGATCGGCCTTTTGTAGGAGCCTCTTGAAAAGCCTTATAACCATGGTTTTGAACTCAATGTCTTTTCGTCTTTTCTCCTCCATTTCTTTCACACCTGATTTCTTTCCATATCTCTGCATGGTGGTTGCTTTATGTGGTGGATATCCTCAAAGGGACAGTGGCTCAGTCTCCCCCGGTTACCTGAGGTGGGTACTCTTACTGCAATCCTTTATGGGTTGTATTCAGTGTTTTTGAATTTAAACCCAGGTGTTTGTTGTTAGCCCTAGAGGGTTTGACCTCCAGGCCAATTGGCTGTGAAGGGAGACTGTGTTCAGATTGGATGGGCGGAGTCTCTGGGCTGCGCGCAGTGGCAGCAGTGGCGGCGGCAGCTGGGTCCTATGCGGTGCTCGCGCGCGGGTCTCTGTTGGATGGGGATGGCTGCAGACTCCTCCAAGAAAAAACCGCTAGTCTCTTCCCCTTGCCAGACAACTCTGCCTTTCCCCAAATGTGCCTGCACACCAAAAGTCCAGCCCAGGGCTGTAAAATAAATGGTTTCCGGAACCAAGTTTCCAGGGGGCAAGTCGCGGGTTTGCGCACTGCGCCCAGCTTCCAGGGTGCGTCCCCCGGACCTCGGACCGCGCGCAGTTTCGGGTAATCTGTGCAGGGGGATCTCTCCTACCCTGGATCTCGGACCTCGCCCAGCTCGGGAAATCTGGGCAGTGAGACGCCTCCGCCCTTCCTCGTGGGCGAAATCCGGCCGGTCCCTGCTCCAGCCCCAGCCCGCGCACGCGCGACCAGAGCGGCTCCTAACCTCTTTCCCTCTGAAAGATTGCGCCCCCGCCGGTCCTGAGTCTGTGTCCCACCTTTGCTCCTATTAGTGGAGTTTACATTCAGCCAGCTTTCTGGCGATTCTGGGTGCTTGTCTGTTCTGCTGTTATGTTGTAGTTCTTAAATAGTTGCGCGGGGCAAAACAATAGGTGTTTGCTTATGCTGCCATCTTGGTGTTCTCCTCCTCTAATATTTTTATGGTTTCCTGTCTTATATTTAAGTCCTGTATCCATTTTGAGTTTATTTTTGTGTATGGTGTAAGTTGGTGCTCTAGTTTCATTTTTTTGCATGTATCTGTCCAGTTTTCCCAACACCATTTATTGAAGAGACTGTCTTGACTCCATTTTATGTTCATGCCTCCTTTGTCAAATATTAATTGAGCATAGTGGTTTGGGTTGATATCTGGATTCTCTATTCTATTCCATTGATCTATATGCCTGTTCTTGTGCCAGTACCAGGCTGTTCTGAGAACAGTATCTTTGTAATACAGCTTGAAATCTGGTATGGAAATCCCACTGACTTTGTGCTTCTTTCTCAGGATTGCTGTGGCTATTCCGGGCCTTTTTTTTGTTCCAGATGAATTTTTGGAGAGTTCTTTCTAGGTTTGTGAAATATGCCATTGGTATTTTAATGGGGAGTGCATTAAATTTATGGATTGCTTTGGGTAGTATGGACATTTTAATTATGTTGATTCTCCCAATCCATGAACATGGGATGTTCTTCCACCTGTTTACATCTTCCTCTATCTCTTTTTTCAGTGTCCTGTAGTTTTCCACGAATAGATGTTTTACCTCCTTGGTTAAGTTTATTCCTAGGTATCTTAATTTTTTTGGTGTGATGTACAATATCATGTCATCTGCAAATAAGAATAGCTTTACTTCTTCTTTTCCAATTTGGATGCCTTTTATTTCTTCTTCTTGTCTAATTGCATTGGCTAATACTTCCAGTACTATGTTGAACAGGAGTGGTGAAAGTGGGCAACCCTGTCTTGTTCCTGTTCTTAGGGGAAATGGTTGTAGTTTTTGCCCATTGATTATGATGTATGCTGTGGGTTTATCATATATGGCTTTTATTATGTTGAGGTGTGATCCTTCTATTCCTACCTTATTGAGAGTTTTTATTAAGAAAGGATGTTTGATTTTTGTCAAATGCTTTTTCAGCATCAATTGATATGACTGTGTGATTTTTATCTCTCAATTTGTTTATGTGATGTATCACATTTATTTATTTGCGGATATTGTACCAACCTTGCATTCCTGGGATAAATCCTACTTGGTCATGGTGTATGATCTTTCTGATGTACTGCTGGATCCGATTTGCTAGAATTTTATTGAGGATTTTGGCATCTATATTCATGAGGGATATTGGCCTGTAATTCTCTTTCATTGTGTCGTCTTTATCTGGTTTTGGTATTAGGGTGATGCTAGCTTCAAAGAAGGAGTTTGGAAGTGTTCCATTCTCTTGAATTTTCTGGAATAGTCTGAGGATTATAGGTTTTAGTTCTTCCTTGAATGTTTGGTAAAACTCCCCTGTGAAACCGTCTGGCCCTGGGTTTTTGTTTGCTTCAAGCTTTTTGATGACTGCTTCAATTTCTTCCACAGTTATTGGTTCATTGAGGTGTTTAGATTATTCTTGATTGAGTTTGGGGAGGTTTTTTTTTTTTTTTTTAGAAAAAATTATTATTTTTTAAAGGCACTTATTTAAAAAAATGTTAAAGCTGTAAGTAAAACTCTTACTAGTACTAAGACCTCATTTAGTTTATGGTCATTTAGTTCCAAGTCATTTGTACTATCTATTGTAAAAACTACATATCCATTTCTAAAAATGGATATGTAGGTTCAAAAACTACATATCCATTTCCTCCAGTGTGTCCAGTTTGTTGGAGTAGAGTTGTTCATAGTATTTTTTAACAATCCTTTGTATTTCAATGGGGTCTGTTGTTATTTCACCTCTTTCATTTCTGATTTTATTTATTAGGGTCCTCTATCTTTGCTTCTTGGTGAGTCTGGCTAGAGGTTCATCAATCTTGTTTATCCTTTCAAAGAACCAGCTCTTGGTTTCGTTGATCTTCTGTATTGTTTCTTTGGTCTCTATGTCATTTATTTCTGCTCTGATGTTTACTATTTCCTTCCTTCTGCTTACACTGGGCTTTTCTTGTTGCTTTCTTTCTAACTCTTTGAGTTGTTGGGTTAGATAATTTATTGCCGCTGTTCCTAGTTTTTTGCAGTAGGATTGTAGAGCTATGAACTTCCCTCTCAGAACTGCTTTCACTGTGTCCCATAGATTTTGGATTGTTGTGCTATCATTTTCATTTGTTTCCATGATGTTTTCTATCTCTTCCTTAATCTCTCTAGTAACCCAGTCATAGTTTAATAGCATGCTGTTTAGTCTCCATGTGTTCGATTTCTTTGGACTGTTTCTATTGTAGTTGATTTCCAGCTTTATGCCACTGTGATCTGAGAATATACTTGATATGATGTCTATCTTCTTGAATTTGGAGAGACTTTGCCTATGACCCAACACATGGTCTATCTTTGAGAAGGACCCATTGGACTTGAAAAGAATGTATATTCTGTGGCATTGGGGTGAAATGATCTGAAGATGTCAATTTATTCCATCTGGTCCAGTGAGTCATTGAGGATTGATGTTTCTTTACTGATTTTTTGTTTAGAGGATCTGTCCAATGGTGATAGTGGGGTATTAAAGTCTCCTACTATGATTGTATTGCTGTCTATCTCTCCCTTGATGTCCTCTAGGAGTTTTTGTATATATTTGGGTCCTCCTGTATTGGGTGTGTATATGTTAACCAGAGTTATTTCTTCTTGTTGGATTGCTCCCTTTAGTATTATGAAGTGGCCTTATTTATCTCTTGTTATTTCCTTCACTTTGAGATCTAATTTGTCAGATATAAGTATGGCTACCCCAGCTTTTTTTTCATTTCCATTAGCCTGAATAACTTTTTTCCAACCTTTCATCCTCAGTCTGTGTGTGTCTTTTTTTGGAGGTGGGTTTCTTGTAGACAGCAGATACATGGGTTGTGTTTTCTTATCCAGTCTATGACCCTATGTCTTTTGATTGGAGCATTTAAACCGTTTACATTTAAAGTTATTATTGATAGGTGCTTATATGTTGACATTTTTGTTCTTTAGCCCTGTGTTCCTTCTTCGCTTCCTATTTCTTTTTACAGCAGATCCTTTAGCATTTCTTGCATTGCTGGTTTGATGGTGACGAATTCCCTTAGTCCTTTTTTATCTGTGAAGCTCCTGATTTGACCTTCAATTTTGATTGAGAGCCTTGCTGGGTATAGTAGTCTAGGATTCAGACCCTTCCTTTGCATGACTTTGTAAATTTCATTCCACTGCCTTCTGGCCTGATAGGTTTCTGTTGAGAGATCACTTGTTAGTCTGATGGGTGTTCCTTTGTAGGTGACTTTCTGTCTCTCTCTGGCAGCTTTTAAGATTCTTACTTTGTCATTGGTGTTTGCCAATTTAATTATAATGTGTCTTGGCATAGGTCTTTTGGGGTTTATTTTGCTTGGGACTCTGTGAGCTTCTTGGATTTGTGTGGGTTTTTCCTTTCCTATATCAGGAAAGTTTTCTGTTATTATTCCTTCCAACAGGTTTTCTATTTCTTGCTCAGTTTCTTTTTTTTTGAATCCTAATATAAATTATGTACTTGTGTGATAATGATGTGTTAATCAAGGTTCATCAATTACAACAAGTGTACCACTCTGATAGGGGAATATTCATAATTGGAGAGAATATGCAGGGATAGGGGGCATAGGGGAAATCTCAATTTTGTTGTAAAACTGTTTCTGCTAGAAAAAATTATTATTTTTTAAAGGCACTTATTTAAAAAAATGTTAAAGCTGTAAGTAAAACTCTTACTAGTACTAAGACCTCATTTAGTTTATGGTCATTTAGTTCCAAGTCATTTGTACTATCTATTGTAAATTCTTCAAACAAACCAGTTGGTTAAATTCTATTATATAATAAAGTTGACTTTAAAGAACTACCTTAACAAAGTTTTAAGACAAAGATTGTAGATTTATATAAGAGCTTCTATTATGTGATCATATTACCTCTCTAATTAGTTATATATGTGCTCACTGCTGATAAAAAATAATGTTCATCAACATGTAACATGCATAGTTAGTGTTTTATTCTTTGAAAAATGGTTCTGAAACATTATATTAAGTCAGACTGAAAGGTAAAGTTTAAAATTGTTTTTATAAAGATATAACATATGTAATGACCATTCACTCTACAAAATCTAGATCATAGAGCTTATAATACACCTAGTTGGCAGTAGCACCCAGGTTTTCCAAATTGTCGGTCATCATTTTTCTCTTGTCTGCATAGACTTCTTCTCATTAGCTGCTTTCTGCTTTTGTTGTATGATCTCAGAGTCTCTCTGTTTTCTCTGAGAGGTAGTCAAGCTATCCTCTTTTCTTTTTCCTTTGCTAATATCCTGGGATTTCTTCATGTTTTTCTGGCGGGCAAGATCTCGTTGATTTCCACAGGCCATGCCGACCACCGCACCGAGCCCGGAAGAGAGCGACTTGGAAAAGCAGAGGCTTCCGTGTGCGCTCAGCTTATGTCCCCCGGCAAGTGGGTCTGGAAGCTCCTTGCTCAGTTTCCTGTCCTTCTGGAAGCCCAATTATACGGATGTTGTTTTGTTTCATGTTTTCCCAAAGTTCCCTTAGGCTCTCCTCCTGCTTTTTAATTTTTTTTCTAGAAGCTGCTCTACTTGGTTATTTTTTCCTACCTGGTCTTCTAGCTCACTGATGCGATCCTCTGCTTCTTCTAGTCTACTCTTAATACTTCCTATTGAGTTCTTTACTTCAGCAATGTCACTTTTCATTTCTTCTTGGCTCCTCTTCATTTCTTCATGGCTCTTCATCATTTCTTCCTGGGTCTTCCTCATTTCCTCTTGGTTCTTACTCATATTATCAAATTTGTCTTCCATTCTTTTCAGCCACCTTATGACCATTTCTCTGAATTCTTTCTCTGACAGATTGTTAACTTCCATTTCGTTTACCTCCTTTTCTCGTGAGCCTTGCTTTTCTTTCATATGTGGGCTGTTTCTTTGTCTTCCCATGGTCTCTCTTCTCTGTGTATCTGGTTATGTAGTTCTCACTCTCCTGCGTTGATTTAAAGGCACAAAATACAACACAACCAGGTGCAACGCACCAGGCACTGAACCGGAATGTAGTCAAAGTAATTGTAATTCCAAATAAAGGTGACCGCCAGAGAAAGGCAAATTTGGTGATAGGTGGGAAAAAGGAAAGAGAACCTCCCCCAGACCCACACAGACACTCACACACCCACACTGACACAAAAAGAAAGAGACCCCCCCCACACACACTCACAAAAAAGAAAGACAGGAATGCCAAAATGATAATGGGAAAAGGGGGAGAAGAAAAAAAGAAAAAAAATGAGTAAAATATAAATGTGGGGTTAAAACTCCTATAGGACAGCCCCTAATCCGAACCAAAACCTGCAACAAGTACTTGGAGATTGATACAAATTACATACAACTACTAATATCAAGAGAGGTGAGGGAACACAGAAGCAAAAATCTATCTCAAAAACAATGCAGATGAGGACAACAAAACAAGCAACAACACCAAAAATAAAGATAACCCCCCCTACAAGACAAACCAAAATAACAGAATAAGCAAATCAATCTCATAAACCTGCTTCAAAAATCAATATAATCAACAGTCAAGTAAACAACAACAACAGGACAGGGATAAAAACACTTTAAGATAGTGAAGTCAGAGAAGCTAGAGGTATATATGCACTTGGAGTAGGTGGTTGAAGATTAGATATATCAAGGGGGTGAAATTTTAACAGGGAGTAAAGGGAAAGAATTAGGTAAATCTAAAGAGGGAAAAGTGTAAGGGAAACACGGCACTAAATAGGGAAAGGTTAGCAAGAGAATGGTGGTATAGAGGTGAAGTTGAGGTAGAGTAAAAGATACTAAAATGTAGATGAAAATAGACTGTATTCCCAAGGTCGAAGAGAAAATATAATCAATTCCCTGTCACATAAGAGTCAATTTGTGATTTGGCCCCTGGGTGGCAGTGTTTCTAGATTGACTTCTGGGTCTAATGGTCCTCTCTATCCTGAACTAAACAATACTGCCTCTCTAATGGTGACTGCTGTTTTAGCAGCCAGGACCCTCCCAAAATCTTCCGGGTTTCCCTCCTCTGTCAAGTCCAAATTGATTGCGCTCCAGGGATTAACTCTGCCACCAGCTCCAAGGGCCCTCTCCCACGTTTACCAGCTCCAACAGCCACAGATTTTATTTCAGGTGCAGATCTCCAGGTTTTGAGTTCCAAGGTGCAGATCTCCCAGAATGCCAGCCCCCTCAGTTTTGCGCCCAAAGTACCCCCAGGGAAATCTGACCTTTCCGTGCTGGAGTTTAGAGCTCCCTGGGCTCTGTGCGCCTCCGCGCCAACTGGGCGCCGGTGTTCTGGGAGTCTCAGTCGTCCAGCCGGTACTGGTACCGTAGCTGTATATTTTCAGGTCCTTCCCCTTCAAGATGTTGTGGTCTGCCTCCGCGCGCCTCCTCACGCAGTTGGCTCAGGGAGAGAACCCAGCAGTACTGGGGCCGCTCAGGCTGGGGAGGCCAGCCCAGAGGTCCTCTATCTTCTCCTGGAGCACAGCTGTCCCCCTAGTCACCAACAAACGCTCCCTGCGCGACTTTCAGCTGCTCCCTCCCTCTGCCCTGTGAGTAGATTCAGATCGAATCCCTCCGTTCCGCCGCCATTTTCTCCTTCTCTCTTGTATGTCAAGTCTTTAACTTGGTTCTTGGGGTGCTCTAGAATACTTTTAGGTCTTTGTAAAATATTTTTTATTTCAGTCAGTGTATACTTAATTTCTGGTTGGTCCTTTTTCATATCCTTGAGAGTCTCATTCATATCCTTGTAGGTCTCGTTCATTTCTTTATAGGACTCATTCATTTCCATGTTGGTCTTGGTCATTGCTTTGCATATCTTGTTCATATCCTTGAGGGTCTCATTAATTTCCCTGTAGGTCTTGCTTATTTCCTTATAGGTCTCTACCTTCTCTAGGAGCCTCTTGAAAAACTCTATAACCATGGTTTTGAATTCCTTGTCCAATCTTTTTTTCCCCCCTCCATTTCTTTCACATCTGATTTCTTTCCATGTCTCTGCATGGTGGCTGCTTCCCTGAGTTGGTCAAATAGCTTTGTGTGGTAGATGTCCTTCTAGGGACAGTGGCTCAGCCTCCCCAGTTACCTGAGGTGGATATGGGTTGTAGTCTTGCTGAAGTTAAGCTCAGGTTAATCATTGTTAGCACTTGGAGGGGTTGACCTCCAGGCCAATTGTCTGTGAAGTTCAGCTGTGCTCGGGTTGGATGGGTGGAGTCTCTGGGCCAAGCAGACAGCGTCAGCTCCACCCTATGCGGCCCCAGGGTCTCTGTGCCAGGGGCAATGGCCGCCAGCACCTTTGAGAGAGAGCCACTGCCAAGCTCCATCAGCTACCAGGGAATTCAGACTCTCCCCAAATGAGTCTGCACACCCAATGTCTCACCCAGAGTCGTAAACCAACGCAGTCTGATGGTTTCCCGAATGAAAGAGCAAGTCACGAGTGCTCTGCATGGTCAGGCAGCTGCGCTATTCCCAAGTTCACATGCACTCCGCACAAGCTCGCTTTCTCCACAAGCCCGCAGACCCCTGCAGCACCTGAGCTTCAGCGTGCCCTCCCATTATCCAGTTTTTATCCCATATGATAGTGGGTTCCCTGGACTTCGCCCAGAGCTGGAGAATCAGTCCAGTGGGGTGTCATTGTCTCCCCCATTCGAGAAAACTGGCCAGTTCTCAGCCACCCGCCCGCACTCTCCACTGGCGCACGCACTCCTCCAAACCCCTCTCCACACATATCTTCAATGCTTTCTTCAGCCGCTCCTCAGAGTCACAGTGTTTTATCTTTACTTTTATTTGTGTAATTTTCACTCAGCCAGCTTTCCGGTGATTCTGGATGGTGTTTGTTCTTACGTTAAGTTGTGGTTTTAAAATTGCTGTGTATGGTGGCAAGATAGGTGTTTTACCTATGCTGCCATCTTGGTTCTCTCTATCTCTTTCTCTCCCTTCCTCTCTGAAATCAATAAGAAATAAAAAATACATTAACAATCATTATTGTTGTTAGTATTATATTTTTCTCCCTTCTTCCCCCATCAATCTTTTCCAGCCTACCTCTGTCCCCCTACCCAGCCCTCACCAAACCACTGTGTGCAGTCATGGGTTCTTCATAAGACCAGTAATATTTTTATTAATTGCCTGTTTGGCACCCAGTGTTTTAATTACATGTACTTCTCTCAACAAAGCTATGAGGAAAGATACAATGAGGTATAGTTAAGGTGTTCAAAGGCACACAACTTAGGATTCAAATCACTCAGGTGTGAGTTCAGGACCCATTCCTAAGCATTATTCAAGATGAAGTTTAGATTTCATTGGAACATGAGGGTCCTAAGTTATGGTAGGAGGATCAGGTGTGAACTAAAATGACTTCACCTGGAGTGATGAAGCTTTGAAAGGTGGGTGCAGCACATAGGTCTCACAGCAGCTTGGCCAACCAATATTTGCTTGGGTCCTGAGTGTTCAGTCCAATGATGGAAAAAAAAACGCTAGTAATTTTGCCAGCATAAATGAATACTGCATACCTAAAACTATAGTCTACATATTTAAATCTTGGAGTCACTTGTAATAATGTTCAGCAAATGGTTAGCATTGGGATAATAACAAATCTCACTTTCTTTTTTTATTTTATTTTTTATCTTTATTGTTCAGTTTATTAATTACATTGTTTCCCCTTTTTATCCCCCTATAGCTTCCCTCCACCCTGTACCTATCCCACCCTCCACCCTCACCTCCCCCTCCCCACTGTCCTCTCCCATTGTTGCTAGATTTTTGTCCAGTCTCTTGCTGCACTTCCCACAACCCTTTTCTCCCCAAGAATTGTCAGTCCATTCCCTCTCTATGTCCATGTCTCTGTTATATTCACCAGTCTATCCTGTTCAACAGCCTATCAATTCACTTGATTTTTATGTTCATTTGTTGATAGATGTGTATTTGTTGTTCATAATTTTCATCTTTACCTTTTTCTTCTTCCTCTTCTTAAAGAATATCTTTCAGCATTTCATATAATGTTGGTTTGGTGGTGATGAACTCCTTTAGCTTTTTCTTATCTGCGAAGCACTTCATCTAACCTTCAATTCTGAATGATATCTTTGCTGGATAGAGTAATCTTGGTTGTAGATTCTTGCTGTTCATCACTTTGAATATTTCTTTCCTCTCCCATCTGGCCTGCATCGTTTCTGTTGAGAAATCCACTGACAGTCGTATGGGTGCTCCCTTATAGGTAACCAACTGTTTCTCTCTTGCTGCTTTTAATATTCTCTCTTTGTCTTTTGCTCTTGGCATTTTAATTATGATGTGCCTCGGTGTGGTCCTCTTAGGGTTCCTATATATTGGGGTTCGGTGCACTTCTTGGACTCCTAAGTCAATTTCTTTCACCAGGTGTGGGAAGTTTTCAGTCACTATTTCTTCAAATAGGTTTTCATTGTCTTGGCCTCTCGCTTTTTCTGGCACCCCTATAATTCGGATGTTGGTATGCTTGAGGTTGTCCCAGAGGCCCCTTACACTATCTTCAATTTTTTGGATTCTTTTGGTTTCTTGCTTTTTCAGCTGAGGGGATTTTACCTCTTTGTATTTCAAATCTTTAACTTGGTTTTTGGGGTGCTCCAAGGCACTTTCAGGTCTTTGTATAATATTTTTTGTTTCAGTCAGTGTATGCTTAATTTCTGGTTGGTCCTTTTTCATATCCTTGGGAGTCTGCTTTATATCCTTGAGGGTTTCTTTCATTTCCTTGTAGGACTCATTCATTTCCACGTTGGTCTTGATCATTTCTTTGCAGCTCTCGTTTATATCCTGGAGGGTATTGTTCATTTTCTTGTAGGACTCATTCATTTCCTTTGTGGTCTTGCTTATTTCCTTATAGGCCTCGATTTTTTGTTGGAGCCTCTTAAAAAACCCTATAACCGTGGTTCTGAATTCTATGTCCAGTCGTTTTTTTTCTTCCATTTCTTTCACATCTGATTTCTTTCCATGTTGCTACATGGTGGCTGCTTCCCTGAGTTGGTCAATTAGCTTTGTGTGGTAGACTTCCTACTAGGGATAGTGGCTCAGCCTCCCTGGTTACCTGAGGTGGATATGGGCTGCACAGTCTTGCTGAACTTAAGCTCAGTTAATCGTTGTTAGCACTTGGAGGGTTGACCTCCAGGCCAATTGTCTGTGAAGCTCAGCTGTGCTCAGGTTGGGTGGTCGGAGTCTCCAGGCCAAGCAGACAGCGTTAGCTCCGCCCTATGTGGCCCCAGGGACTCTGTGCCGGGGGCAATGGCCGCTAGCACCTCTGAGAGAGAGCCGCTGTGGAGCTCCACCGGCTGCCGGTTGCCGGGGAATTCAGACTTTCCCAAAATGAGTCTGCATGCGCAATGTCTCACCCAGGGACGTAAAATGAAGCAGTCTGACGGTTTTCCGAACGAGAGACAAGTCGCAGATCGTTCTCTGCGCCGTCACGCAGCCGAGCTGTTCGCGCAAGCTGCCTTCTCCACAAGCCAGGAGACCCGGCAGCACCCGAGCTTCGGCGTGCCCTCCCACTGTCCAGTTTTCACCTCGTGTGATAGTGGGTTCTCTGGACTTCGCCCAGAGCTGGAGAATCAGTCCAGTGGGACGCCTTTGTCTCCCCTTTCGAGAAAACTGGCCGGTTTCCAGCCGCCCGCCCTCTCCGCTGGCGCGCGCTCCAAACCTCTCTCTGCACGAATCTTTCAACGCTGTTCGCCGCCGCTCCTCCGAGTCACAGTGTCTTATTTTCACTTTTATTTGTGGAATTTTCACTCGGCGAGCTTTCTGGTGATTCTGGAAGGTGTTTGTTCTTTCGTTAAGTTGTAGTATTAAAATTGCTGATTATGACGGCAAGATAGGTGTTTTACCTATGCCGCCATCTTAGTTCCTGATCCAAATCTCACTTTCTAATGGGTTCTGTAATCATATGGCATGAATTTTCTACAGCAGTTTTAACATGTGCATCAACCAATGTTCCAACTGTGCTAAGCCACGGCCTAACCTTGGAGACATATTCTGTATAAATGTAATATTATATATGTATGGTAATATACCTCATTTTAATCCTGACTTTAAAATATGGACAAATGGAGAAGACTTAATTTATCCCAGCAGAGCTGGATATCACAATTAGATTCCCCATGGGGCACATGCCTTGATTGCAGGCTTTTGCCCCTGTATGAAGGAAGGAGGTGGCATCCAATTTGTAATTCTCTCTCATCATTGATGTTTATATTTCTCTCTTCCTCTCTCAAACCAATACAAATATGTGTGTGGTATCTTATCTAATAAAAAGAATAATATGAAAATTTTTCCATACCTTCACCAACACACTAGCTATGCCCACAGCCATGCCCACCAGCCAATCAGGAGCAAATTATGCAAATAAACCCCAACCAAGATGGTTGCCTCCACTGAGAGCAGGAGGAAGGTTTGGGTTTCACCAGCAAGAGAGGAAGGCAAGCTTCTGCCTGCCTAGGCCTCCATTCAATGTACAAAGTTTCAATTATAAAAGATCCAAAAATGGCAGCAGCTACTGAGCTGGAGAGAACAAAGGCTTGGGTTTCCCTAGCAATGGAGGAAGCTAAACTTTCAGCCTGCGTAGGCCTTCACTCTAGGCTACAAAATTTCAAACAGAAATGGTTGCAACTTACTGTGAAGCATACACTCTTTCCTTTGGTCACCATTTTTCCTGTAGGGGAAATAACATTTCCTGTTGAAGGAGGAATGCAACTTCTTTTGGGGAACCCTTCTTCCTGTTGGGGAATCAAACCTTCCTGTGAAGGAACCCTTCTTCCTGTGGAGGGAACCAAACTTTTTATAGCAGAATCACACCTTCCTGTGTGGTAATCCTTCTTTCTGTAGGGGGGAATCTTAGCATTCTGTGGGGGTAATGCAAATGTCAATGGTGAACGAATCTTCCTTTTGTATAAACTCACCTACTTATAATGGAACCCTTCTTTTTTGTATGGGAAATGCAACTTTCCATGAGGAACCCATCTTCCTGTAGGGGCAACAATCTTTCCTGTGGTGAAAACAGGCCTTCCAGTCAAGGAACCATTTTTCCTCTGGCAGAAACTGGCCTTCCTGTGGGGGAATTGATACTTCCTCTGGGGACCCATCTTCCTGTGTTGGAACAGGCCTTACTGTGTGGGAACAGTTTTTCCTGTGGGGGAATCATACATTCCTGTGAGGGAACACTTCTTACTGTTGGGAAACCAACCATCCTGTGAGAGAACCACTCCTTCCTATGGGGTAATCCATTCTGTGGGGGGAATCTCACCATCCTGTGGGGAAATGCAACTCCCTGTCATTTATGCGTCTTCTTTTTGTGCAAATCCACTTTCTTTAGGAGAATCATCCTTTTTTGCAGGGTAAATGCAATTTCCTGTTGGAAACCCATATTCCTGTAGGGGCAACACTCCTTACTGTAGTGAACCCAGGCCTTCCTGTGAAAGAAACCTTCTTCCTGTGAGGTAATTAAGACTTCCTGTGTGGGAATTACAATTTTCTTTGGGGAACACATCTTCCTGTGAAGGAGACAGTCTTTCCTGTGGGAAACACTTCTTCCTATGGGAGAACTCTACTTCCTGTACAGTAACACTCCTTCCTATGGGATATAATGCAACTTCCTGTGGGAGATACAGACTTTTTTGTGGTCACCATGCTTCCTGTAAAAGAAACACACTTTCCTGCTGGGGGAGGAACAAAACTTTCTGTGGGGGAACTCTTCTACCTGTAGGGAAACTCACCTTCCTGTACTGAAACCCTTCTTCATGTATGGGAAATGGAACTTACTGTGTAGAACCCATCTTTTTGTAGGGGCAACACTCCTTCCTGTGGTGAAAACCAGACTTGTTAAAGAACACTTCTTCCTGTGGTGGAAAGAGGCCTTCCTGTAGGGGAATTGCAACTTCCTGTGGGTAAAAATCTTCCTCTGGGGGAAACAGGCCTTTCTGTGGGGGAACACTTTTTATTGTTTAGAACTCTTCTTCCTGTAGGGTAATTTTCCTTCCTGTGGCCTATAATGGAACTTTCTGTGGGGGATACACTCTTTTCTGTGGTCACCATGCTTCCTGTTTGGAAAAACACTTTTCTGTTGGGAAGAAATGCAACTTCCTGTTGGATAATCACAACTTCCTGTGAGGGACCCCTTCTTCCTGTGAGTGAAACAGGCCTTCCTGTGGAAGAATTGCAAATTCCTGTTGGGAACCCTTCTTCTTCTTGGGGAAACCAGCGTTCCTGAGGGGGAACACTACTTCCTGTTAGAGAATCCTTCTTCCTATAGGGCAATTCTTTTTTAAAATTTTATTTACAATATAACTTATATTTAATAGTAGTACATATGTTTTCCTCCCCCACCAATATGCTCCCCCCAGCCTCCCTTACCCTCCGGCACATGTCCCCACCTGCCCCCCTCCCCGCCCCAGTGTCTTTCATTCATTGGTTATGCTCATATGCATGCATACAAGTCCTTTGATTGATCTCTTTCAGCATCTGCCTCCCCTCCACTCCAGCCTTCCCCCTGTAGCTTGACAGCCCGTTCGAGGCCACCCTGCCTCTATATCAATCACTTCCCCCTGTTTCTTTTCTTCAAAAATATCTTGCCTCTGCATACTAGAAACAAACGTATAAGAGCAAAAAAAGTTTGAGTGTCAGTTTCAATGTCCAACTGTTCTGAGTCCCAGTTTCAATGTCAAATAGTTCTTCATGTGTATATGTCAGCAATGGTATCCAGATGGTGGACACATCGTGGCAATGCAAGATCCATCCTCTCTGGTATGGTCCTGGGCCGCCTGCAGCAACGCACAGCTGCCGACTGCTAGCATGGCAAGGTGTCGTCAGCGTCCACCATCTCTGGACCATCCTCGTGGCTGGAACAGACCCGTCAGTTCCTCAGTATCACAGGAACGCACATGGTCTTGGAGTTGTTCTCTGCAAACACACAAACACATTCTCGACCAAAGGTTAACAAAGGGATCCTCTCTGCAAAATAGACTTGGGATTCTTTTTATTTTTGCCTAACTCATTTTCCTTTGGCTTATTTTGACACCATGTGTGTTTTTTCATGGGTGTCCTGCAGTTGGTTTTACAAATGGAATTTTCTTTTCTGGAGTAAGAATTTTCTACATGTATTTTATTTATAGGATATTTTTCCTTACATGATATTACCCCGCTGTCCCCACCTTTTTTTTTTTTTTTTTGGTTAATAGGGGCTTTTGGAAATTTAAACTTGCAGTCTTCGTAACTCTAAATTTCAATTTTTGCACAAAAATATTACTGCTTTAGGTTCTTTGGATGTTAGGCAATTTTGCAGTGAGATGAAGTACTAATAGATATCCTAGTTAATGTTTTAGGAAAAGCTTTTTGTCCAGTACACTTAAATTTTCTTGAGTACTCACTTATTTCACTTGTCCAATTTAAATTAATCTGAAAACTTGATTACTATTTTAATGTCAATTTTAATACTCAAGTAGAAATCTTAGTTTACCCAGTAAATACTTGTGGAAAGGAATATTTGCATTTTTGAGTAGGTCTTCAGCATTCCTGGTAATAAACTAAATTTAGATATTGGGCAGCTATTGCTGGCCGAGTCTCTGTCTCCCACCTGGGTCCCGGTGTGAGTTGTGCATGGGAGGCATAGCAGCCGTGAGGGTAGGAGACTTCCCTCAGGAGGGGTGAGAATTCAAGCCCCTGCAAGGTTTGTGGATGGGGGTCTGTACCCCACCTCTGTTGACCTTTTAGTTCTCTCCTGTTGGCCCCTCTGTGACTGTGCCTGTCTTAGGTTGTTCCTTCCCTGAGGAATCTTACCTGTCTCAGGCTAACCAGCCATCCTCTGGGGCCAAACAGGGTGATGTGAGGTTCAGTCCTGTCTCCTCTGTAGTCTATGCCCCCGTGGCCTCCACGTCCAGCACCTGCCTTGGGGTCCCCTCGCCTGCTGGCGGGGTCCCGGTACTGATCACATATCTCAGATGACCCAGGTTTCTTCTCCAGAGAGGGCCCAGCTCACGCCATTGGTCGAGAGACAGATCTATGGTGCCAGCTGCCCAGAGGCTTCAGCCACAGCTTGAAATGAAAGTTCACGCATCAGCTGTGTGTATTTGGATAATAAGAAGAGGGTCCCTCTTGGCAAAAGGGCCAGAGGGGCCAATATAGAATGCTCGGATGCCTTCCCAGTGCCTTAATCCCTTCTGAAAGGGATTCATTCCTTTCCTATCCTTTTTTTAAGTTGCTGCCCAACATTCAAAGAATTAGTTTGTAAGTTTATTTGGGATAATTGTATAATATGCTGTTGTCAAATATCAAATATTATAATGACATTGTAGAATAATATCATGTAAGGGTATTGTGGTGTCACGGGAGGTTAAGTAGGGCCTAGCCTAAGGACTGGTGTCCATAAGAGATGACATGCTCTAGGCCATGTTAATTCAATCTCAAACTAGCTGACAATTTTTTTATAACTTTAAATAAACTTTGTCAGGGATGTAAAAACACAAATCACTTACCTTAGTTCAAGCATTCAAATATATTGAATTTCCCCCTTACTCCCACCACCTGCCACTTACCCTGAGGTTTGACATTTTGATGGACTTTTCTCAGTCTCTGGATCCATTCTTGTTCATCATTCTATGTCATTCATTATATTCCTCAAATGAGTGAGATCATGTGATATTTGTCTTTCTCTGCCTGGCTAATTTCACTTAGCATAATGCTCTCTAATTCCATCCATGTTGTTACAAATGGTAGGAGCTCTTTCTTTTTTACCGCAGCGTAGTATTCCATTGTGTAGATGTACCACAGTTTTTTAATCCACTCATCTGCTGATGGGCACTTAGGCTGGTTCCAAATCTTAGCTATGATAAATTGTGCTGCTATGAACATAGGGGTACATATATCCTTTCTAATTCGCATTTCTAGTTTCTTGGGGTATATTCCTAGAAGTGGGATCACTGGGTTGAATGGGAGCTCCATTTTTAGTTTTTTGGGGAAACTCCATACTGTTCTCCACAGTGGCTGCACTAGTCTACAATCCCACCAACAGTGCTGGAGAGTTCCTTTTTCTCCGCATCCTCGCCACTACTTGTCATTTGTTGATTTGTTGATGTAAGCCATTCTGACAGGTGTGAGATGGTACCGCATAGTCGTTTTGATTTGCATCTCTCGGATAATTAATGACTTTGAGCAAGTTTTCATATGTCTCTGGGCCTTCCTTTTGTCTTCTTTAGAAAAGGTTCTATTTAGGTCTGTTGCCCATTTTTTTTATTGGATCATTTGTCCTCCTTTTATTGAGTGGTGTGAGTTGCCTGAAGATGCTTGAGATTAAACCTTTATCACTGATAACATTTGCAAATATGTTCTCCCATACAGTGGGTTTTCTTGTTGTTTTGCTGATGGTTTCTTTAGCTGTGCAAAAGCTTTTTATTTTGATGTAGTCCCATTTGTTTATTTTCTCTTTAGCTTCCATTGCCCTAGGAGCAGTATCATCGAAGAAGGTCTTTTGTCATATGTCTGAGATTTTATTTACTGTAGAATCCTCTAGTGTTTTTATGGTTTCCCATCTTATGTTTAAGTCCTGTATCCATTTTGAGTTTATTTTTGTGTATGGTGTAGGTTGGTGGTCTAGTTTCATTTTTTTGCATGTATCTATCCAATTTTCCCAACACCATTTATTGAAGAGACTATCTTGACTCCATTTTATGGTCATACCTCCTTTGTCAAATATTAATTGAGCATAGTGATTTGGGTTCATATCTGGATTCTCTGTTCTATTCCATTGATCTATATGCCTGTTCTTGTGCCAGTACCAGGCTGTTTTCTGAACAGTATCTTTGTAATACAGCTTGAAATCTGGTATTGAAATCCCACCGACTTTGTGCTTCTTTCACAGGATTGCGGTGGCTATCTGGGGCCTTTTTTATTCCAGATGAATTTTTGGAGAGTTCTTTCTAGGTCTGTGAAGTATGCCATTGGTATTTTAATGGGGAGTGCATTAAATTTATAGATTGCTTTGGGTAGTATGGACATTTTAATGATGTTGATTCTCCCAATCCATGAACATGGTATGTTCTTCCATCTGTTTACACCTTCCTCTATCTCTTTTTTTAGTGTCCTGTAGTTATCTGCAATAGGTCTTTTACCTCCTTAGTTAAGTTTATTCCTAGGTATCTTAATTTTTTTGGTGTAATGGTAAATGGGATTGCTTTTTTAGTCTCTCTTTCTGTAAGTTCACTATTGGAGTATAGGAATGCCATAGATTTCTTGGCATTGATTTTGTAGCCTGCTACATTGCTGAACTCATTTATTAAGTCTATTAGCTTTTTTATGGAGTCTTCGGGTTTTTTTATGTACAATATCATGTCATCTGCAAATAAGGATAGCTTTACTTCTTCTTTTCCAATTTGGATGCCTTTTATTTCTTCTTGTTGTCTAATTGCAATGGCTAATACTTCCAGTACTTTGTTGAACAGGAGTGGTGAGAGTGGGCAACTCTGTCTTGTTCCTGTTCTTAGGGGAAATGGTTGTAGTTTTTGCCCATTGAGTATGATGTTTGCTGTGGGTTTCTCATATATGGCTTTTATTATGTTGAGGTATGATCCTTCTATTCCTACCTTGTTGAGAGTTTTTACCAAGAAAGGGTGTTGGATTTTGTCAAATGCTTTTTCTGCATCAATTGATATGACTATGTGATTTTTATCTCTCAATTTGTTTATGTGATGTATCACATTTATTGATATGCGGATATTGTACCATCATAGCATTCCTGGGATAAATCCTACTTGGTCATGGTGTATGATCTTTCTGATGTACTGCTGGATACGATTTCCTAGAATTTTATTGAGGATTTTGGCATCTATATTCATGAGGGATATTGGCCTGTAATTCTCTTTCATTGTGTCATCTTTATCTGCTTTAGGTATTAGGGTGATGTTAGCTTCATAGAAGGAATTTGGAAGGTTCCATCCTCTTGAATTTTCTGGAATAGTCTGAGGAGTATAGGTTTTAATTCTTCCTTGAATGTTCGGTAAAACTCTCCTGTGAACCCTTCTGGCCCTGGGCTTTTTTTTAAGCTGGAAGCTTTATGATGACTGCTTCAATTTCTTCCACAGTTATTGGTCTGTTGAGTTGTTTAGATTCTTCTTGATTGAGTTTTGGGAGGTTATATTTTTCTAGAAATATATCCATTTCCTCCAGGTTGTCCAGTTTGTTGGAGTAGAGTTGTTCATAGTAATTTTTAAAAATCCTTTGTATTTCAATGGGGTCTGTTGTTATTTCACCTCTTTCATTTCTGATTTTATTTATTAGGGTCCTCTCGCTTTGCTTCTTGGTGAGTCTGGCTAGAGGTTCATCAATCTTGTTTATCCTTTCAAAGAACCAGCTTTTGGTTTTGTTGATCTTCTGTATTGTTTCTTTGGTCTCTATGTCATTTATTTCTGCTCTGATCTTTACTATTTCCTTCCTTCTGCGTACACTGGGCTTTTCTTGTTGCTTTCTTTCTAACTCTTTGAGTTGTTGGGTTAGATAATTTATTGCCACTGTTTCTAGTTTTTTGCAGTAGGATTGTAGAGCTATGAACTTCCCTCTCAGAACTGCTTTCACTGTGTCCCATAGATTTTGGATTGTTGTGCTGTCGTTGTCATTTGTTTCCATGATGTTTTCTACCTCTTCCTTGGTCTCTCTAGTAACCCAGTCATAGTTTAATAGCATGCTGTTTAGTCTCCATGTGTTTGATTTCTTTGGATTGTGTCTATTGTAGTTGATTTCCAGCTTTATGCCATTGTGATCTGAGAATATGCTTGATATGATTTCTATCTTCTTTTATCTGGAGACACTTTGCCTATGACCCAACACATGGTCTATCTTTGAGAATGACCCATGGGCACTTGAAAAGAATGTATATTCTGTGGCTTTGGGGTGAAATGATCTGAAGATGTCAATTAATTCATTCTGGTCTAGTGATTCATTGAGGATTGGTGTTTCTTTACTGATTTTTTGTTTAGAGGATCTGTCCAATGGTGATAGTGGGGTATTAAAGTCTCCTACTATGATTGTATTGCTGTCTATCTCTCCCTTGATATCCTCTAGGAGTTTTAGTATGTATTTGGGTGCTCCTATATTGGGTGCATATATGTTTACCAGAGTTATTTCTTCTTGTTGGATTGCTCCCTTTAGTATTATGCAGTGGCCTTCTTTATCTCTTGTTACATCCTTCACTTTGAGATCTAATTTGTCAGATATAAGTATTGCTACCCCAGCTTTTTTTTCATTTCCATTCCCCTGAAGAAAGTTTTATCCTCCTTTCATCCTCAGTCTGTGTGTGTCTTTTTTTTGGAGGTGGGTTTCTTGTAGACAGCAGATATATGGGTCGTTTTTTCTTATCCAGTCTATTACCCTATGTCTTTTGATTGGAGCATTTAAACCATTTACATTTAAATTAATTATTGATAGGTAGTTATTTGTAGCCATTTTTGTTCTTTGCCCCTATGTTCTTTCATGGCTTCCTATTGCTTTACACAGCAGACTCTTTAGCATTTCTTGCATTGCTGGTTTGGTGGTAATGTATTCCCTTAGACTTTTTTTGTCTGTGAAGCTCTTGATTTGACATTCAATTTTGATTGATAGCCTTGCTGGGAACAGTATTCTAGGATTCAGACCCTGAATATTTCATTCCAATCCCTTCTGGCCTGAGAAGTTTCTCTTGAGAAATCACTTGCTAATCTGATGGGGGTTCCTTTGTAGGTGACTTTATGTCTCTCTCTGGCAGCTTTTAGGATTCTCACTTTGTCGTTGACGTTTGCCAATTTAATTATAACATGCCTTGGTGTATGTCTTTTGGAGTTTAATTTGCTTGGAACTCTGTGAGCTTCTTGGATTTGTGTGGGTTTTTTCTTTCCTATATCAGGGAAGTTTTCTGTCATTATTTCTTCCAACAGGTTTTCTATTCCTTGCTCAGTTTCCTGTCACTCTGGAAGCCCTATTATGCGGATCTTGTTTTGTTTCATGCTGTCCCAAAGCTACCTTAGGCTCTCCTCCTGCTTTTTAATTTTTTTTCTAGAAGCTGCTGTACTTGGTTGTTTTTTCCTACCTTGTCTTCCAGCTCACTGATGCGGTTCTCTGCTTCATCTAGTCTACTCCTGATACTTTCTATGGAGTTCTTTACCTCAGCAATGTCACTTTTCATTTCTTCTTGGTTCTTCTTCATTTCTTCATAATTCTTCTTCATTTCTTCCTGGCTCTTCTTCATTTCCTCTTGATTCCTCTTCAGTTCCTCATGGTTCTTACTCGTATTGGCTTCTGTTCTCTTCATCCACCCTATGACCATTTCTCTGAACTCTCTCTCTGACAGGTTGCTTGCTTCCATTTCGGTTACCTCTTTTTCTGGTGAGGTTTGTTTTTCCTTCATTGGTGGGCTATTTCCTTGTCTCCCCATGGTCTCTCTTCTCTGTGTGTCTTGTTATGTAATTCTCACTCTCCTGTGTTGATTTAAAGGCTAAGACTACAACACAACCAGGTGCAGAACACCAGGCACTGAAGAAGAATGTATTCACAGTATTGGTAACTCCAAATTAAAAGTGATTGCCAGAGGAAGGTAAATTAGGTGATAGGTGGGGTAAAATAGAGTAAGAGAAAACACACTCACACACACAAAATAAAGAAAGCAAGAAAGAAAGCAAGAAAGCAAGAAAGAAAGAAAGAAAGAAAGAAAGAAAGGAAGGAAGGAAGGAAGGAAGAATAAAGGAAGGAAGGAAGGAAAGAAGGAAGGAAGAAAGAAAGAAGGAAAGAAAGAATAAAAAAAGGGAATGCCAAAATAAAATTGGGAAAAGGGGAAGGAGTAAAAGAAAGGAAAAGGGAGTAAACTATAAATATGGGTTGGAAACTCCCAGAGGACCGCCACTAATCACAGCAAAAGCCAGCAACGAGTACCTGGAGACTGATAGAAACTACATACAACAACTAATATCAAGGGAGGTTAGGGAACACAGAAGCCTAAATATATCAAAAAGCAATGTAAACATCACCAAAACACAAAACAATGCCTACCCCCGCCCCACCAAACAAATTGAAAGAAAAGAATAACCAAACCAATCTCACAAATATGCATAAAATATAAACAACATCAGCAGGACTGAGAGAAAAACATTTTAGGATAGTGAAGTCGGAGAAGCATTAGATGTGTATGGACTTGGAGCAGGTGGTTGGAGATTGGATATAAAAGTGGGGTGAAATTTTAACAGGGGCTAAAAAGAGAGAATAAGGAAAATCTAAACCAGAAAAAAGTGTAATGGGAATAAGACACTAACTAAGGAAAGGTTAGCAAGAGAGTTCTGGCATAAGGGGGAAGTTGAAGTAGATTAAAGAGATACTAAAGGGTAGATGAAAAAAGACTATATAACACTAATCTCTGAGTAGAATAAAGATGGAATAAAATGGCACTTATAAATTTTTAAATAGTAGTAGAAATAAAATTGATTCCTTAATTGGTGTTACACAAGAGACAATTTGTGATTCAGCCCCTAGTTGGTAGTGTTTCTGAATTGACCTCTGGGTCTATTGGTCCTCTCTAGCGTGATCTAAAATCCCACTATGACTATGGTATTTACTACTGCTTTGTGGAAATAGGCTACCTCAGAGCTGCCTCTCTAATTGTGAGGACCTGTTCTGATCCCCAGCATCAGAAAAACCGCTCGCTGAGAGAGTTGAGAAGATGGTGGGATAGGTGAACACCTATTGTTCTGCCCCACGCAATGATTTGGGAACTACAACATAACAGCAGAACAGACAGCACCCAGAATCGCCAGAAAGCTGGCTGAATGAAAACTCCACTAATAAGAGTAGAGGTGGGACACTGAGACTCAGGAGCGGCGGAAGCCCAGCCTTTCAGACGAAAACAGGTTAGGAGCAGTCCTGGTCGCGCGAGCGCGGGCTGGGGCTGGAGCAGCAACCCCAGTCCCAGTGCCTGGATTCCCCAGCACCAGGCAAGGTTCTCCGAGGTCCGGGGGAAGCACCCTGGAAGTGGGGCGCGGCATAGGCTTTAAGGCGGCGAAAAGAAGTTTCCCTGCAAGGGTTGCGCAAACCCGCGACTTGCCCCCTGGAAACTTGTCTCCTGGTTCCGGAAACCACCTATTTTACAACCCTGGGCTAGACTTTTGGTGTGCAGGCACATTTGGGGAAAGGCAGAGTTGTCTGGAAAGGGGAAGAGACTAGCGGCTTTCTCTTGGAGGTGTCTGCAGCCATCCCCATCCAACAGAGACCCGCGCACGAGAGCGCCGCATAGGACGCAGCTGACGCTGACACTGCCTGCGCAGCTCAGAGACTCCGCCCATCCAACCTGAACACAGTCTCCCTTCACAGCCAATTGGCCTGGAGGTCAAACCCTCCTAGGGCTAACAACAACAAGCTGGGCTTAAATTTAAAAATACTGAATACAACCCATAAAGGATTGCAGTAAGAGCACCCACCTCAGGTAACTGGGGAGGCTGAGCCACTGTCCCTTTGAGGATATCCACCACATAAAGCAGCCACCATGCAGAGACATGGAAAGAAATCAGGTGTGAAAGAAATGGAGGAGAAAAGACAATAAGACATAGAGTTCAAAACCACGGTTATAACGCTTTTCAAGAGACTCCTAGAAAAGGCCGATCAACTTAATGAGAATTACCAGGAAATAAACAAGACCAACCAGGAAATGAATGAGAATTACAAGGAAATGAATGAGAACCTCAAGGAAATGAATGAGACCCTCAAGGAAATGAACAAGACCCCTGAGGATACAAACCAGACCCTCACGGATGATAAAAAAAAGGACCAACTAGAAATCAAACATACACAGACTGAAATAAAAAATATTATACAAAGTCCTAAATGCAGTCCAGAGGGCCACAAGAACCAAGTCAAAGATTTGAAATACAAAGAAGCAAAATCCACTCAGCTGGAAAAACAAGAAACAAAAAGAATTCAGATTATTAAAGATAGCGTAAGGGGCCTCTGGGACAATCTCAAGCATGCCACATCCGAATTATTGGAATGCCAGAAAAAGAGAGAGAGCAAGTTAATGAAAACCTACTTGAAGAAATAGTGACTGAAAACTTCCCCCACCTGGTGAAAGAAACTGACTTAAAAGCCCAAGAAGTACACAGAACCCCAAAATATAGGAATCTAAAGAGGACCACACCAAGACATATCATAATTAAAATGCCAAGAGCAAAAGATAAAGAGAGAATATTAAAAGCAGCAAGAGAAAAACAGTTGGTTACCTACAGGGGAGCACCCATACGATTGTCAGCAGATTTCTCAACAGAAACGATGCAGGCCAGATGGGAGTGGCAAGAAATATTCAAAATAATGAATAGCAAGAATCTACAACCAAGATTACTCTATCCAGCAAAACTATCATTCAGAATTGAGGATCAGATGAAGTGCTTCACAGATAAGAAAAAGCTAAAGGAGTTCATCACCACCAATCCAGTATTATATGAAATGCTGAAAGATATTCTTTAAGAAGAGGAAGAAGAAAAAGGTAAAAATATAAATTATGAACAACAAATACACATCTATCAACAAATGAACATAAAAATCAAGTGAATTGATAGGCTGATGAACAAGATAAACTGGTGACTATAACAGAAACATGGACATAGAGAGGGAATGGACAGACAATTCTTGGGGAGAAAAGGGTTGTGGGAAGTACAGCAAGAGATTGGGCAAAAATTTTGCAACAATGGGAGAGGACATTGGGGAGGGGGAGGCGAAGGCGGAGGGTGGGATAGGTACAGGGTGCAGGGGAGATATAGGGGGATAAAAAAGGGGAAACAATGTAATTAATAAACTGAACAATAAAAAATAAGAAAAAAAAAGAAAAAAAAAGAAAAATCGTTCGCCCCTGTGGTCTCCCAGGTTCTCCCCCACCAGGGGATCCCCCATTCCTCGTTCAGCGCTGAGAAATTCGGATTTAGAGAGGACAAACGCAGGCACGCGAACTCATGTCCTGCTCGTATGTTGCGCGAAACCCTTTCTCTTCTTGGGTTTGGCAGCCCGCTCCCTCCCAAAACTGCCAGGCCGGCCTCCTTCAGGTCCGAAAGGGGTGCCCTCTATGTATCTCCCCTATCTGTCACCAGCTCCGAGGACCCTCTTCCAAGTTTGCCGGCTCCAACAGCCACGGGCTTTTTTTTTTTCTGTGTTACCGTCTTAAAGGAGAAATGACATTCGTGGCGGAGCACGTTTCCTCAGAGACCACTATTCCACTAGGAACCACGTTTGGGGGGGGGAGAGGAGGGGTTAGAGCCCGTGGGTACCTGCAACAGTAAAATATTAGGCTCTTCCCCTTTAAGCTGGCACAGCCACCTCTGAGTCAAGTCTGGGAGAGAACCGCTCCCAGAGCCGCTCGATGAGGGGGCTACTTAAGCAGTCGCCTTTCTTCCAACGCCTGCTGTCCCCCCACTCGACCACACCCCCCCTCGAACCTCAGTGCTCCGCCATCTTTTCCTCTCCTCTATAGGGCAATTCTTATTTGACTGGGGTATAATGCAAATTCCTATGATGAATGCACTCTTTCCTATAGTCAGCATGCTTCCTGTAGTGGAAACAGAGTATTCTTTGGGGAGGAATGCAACTTCCTGTGGGGGAATCTCACATTCTTGTAGGGGAACCCTACTTCCTTTGGGGAAAACCAAAATTCTTGTGGTGATACCACACCTTCCTATGAGAGAATCCATATTTTTGTAAGTGAACTCTTCTTCCTTAGGGGAAACTCAATTTCCTTTTTGGGAAATGCAACTTCCTGTTGGGCAAACACTCTCTCCTGTGGTGACCATGCATGCTTCCTGTAGGGGAAACGCACTTTCCTGTTGGGAGAGGAATGCAATTTCCTGTGGGGAAACCCTTCTTCCTGTGGGGGAAACTCATCTTCCTGTATTGGAACCTTTCTTCATGTAGAGGAAATGCAACTTCCTGTGTGGAATCCATCTTCCAGTAGGGGCAACAATCTTTCCTGTGGTGAAAACAGGACTTCCAGGGAAGGAACCCTTCTTACTTTGCGGAACAGGCCTTCCTGTCAGGGAACACTTTTTAATGAGGGAGAACTCTTCTTGCTGTAGGGTAATTCTTCTTCCTGTGGGTTATAATGCAACATCCTGTGCGGGATACATTCTTTCTTGTGGCCACCATGCTTCCTGTAGGGGCAACACTCTTTCCTGTGATGAAAAGAGGCCCTCCTCTGAAGGAAGCCTTCTTTCTGTGGGGGAAACAGGCCTTCATGTGGGGGAATTGCAACTTCCTGTGGGGATCCCATCTTTCTATGAGGGAAAATGGATTTCCTGTGGGGGAACACTTCTTCCTGTGAGAGAACTCTTATTTCTGATGGGTAACTGTCCTTTTGTGGGGTATAACCCAACTTCCTGTGGAGGATACCCTCTTTACTGTGGTATACATGTTTCCTGTATGAGGAACACACTTTCCTTTGGGGGGAAAATTCCATTACCTATGGGGGAACAGTTCTTACTGTGGGGAAAACTCACCTTCCTGTAGGGGAAATATTTTTTGTATGGAAATACAATTTGCTGTGCGGTACCCATCTTCCTGTAGGGGCAACACTGCTTGCTGTGGTGAAAACAGACCTTCCTCTGTGGAAACACTTCCTCCTTGGGTATGACACAACTTCTTCTGGTGGATACACACTGTCCTGTGGTAACCATACTTCCTGTAGGGGAAATATTCTTTTCTATTGGGGGAGAAACACAACTTCATGTGGGGGAACACTTCTTACTGTGGGGGAATCACACCTTCCTGAGAGGGAATCCTTCTTTTTATGGTGGAAACCAACCTTACTTTGGGAGCATTACACTTTCCAATGGGAGAATCCTCCTACCTATGGGTAATCTCTTCTTCCTGTAGGCATAACTCAATTTCCATTAGTGGAAATGCAACTTTCTGTGGTTGATAATCTCTTATTTGTGGTCACCATGCTTTCTGTAGGGGAAACACACTTTCATGTTGAGGGAGGAATGCAATTTCCTGTAGGGGAACCCTTCTTACTGTGGGGGAACTCACCTTCCTGTAGGGGAACCCTTCTTTTTTGTAGAGGAAATGCAACTTCCTGTACGGAACCCATCTTCCTGTAGGGGCAACACTCCTTCTGTGGTTAAAACAGGCCTTCCTGTGAAAACACCTTTTCATGTGGGGGAAACTGGCCTTCTTGTGGGTGAATTGCAACTTCCTGTGGGTGATTCATCTTCCATTGGGGGTAATAGGCCTTCCTGTGAGGGGACACTTCTTCCAGAGGGGTAATTGCACCTTCCTGTGAGGGAACCCATCCTCCTGTGGGGAAAACCAACCTCTCTTTGGGTGAATCACACCTTCCTGTGGGAGAATCCTTCTTCAGTTGGCAGGAGTCTCACTATCCTTTATGGGAACTGCAACTTCCTCTGGAGAACATAGTTTACTTTTCTGTAAACCCACCTTCCATTAGGTGAACCATTCTTTTAAGCAAGGGAAGGAACCCATCCTTCTATGGGAGAAACTGGCCTTTCTGTGGGGGAATTGCAACTTCCCATTAAGAACCCATCTTCCTGTAGGGGAATCATGCTTTCCTATGGGGGAACACTTCCTCCTGTGTGAGAACTCTTCTTATGTAACTCATTTGTGTGGAGTATAATGCAACTTCCTGTAAAGGATACACTCTGTCCTGTGATCACCATGCTTCCTATAGGGAAAATATACTCTCCTGTTGAGTGAGGAATGCAATTTCCTGTAAGGGAACCCTTCTTCCTGTTGGGGAACCCTTTTTCCTGTCGCAGACCTCCCCCCCTTTTTTGTAGGGGAAATGCAACTTCCTGTGCAGAACACATCTTTCTTTAGGGGCAACACTCCTTACTGTTGTCAAAACAGGTGTTCCTGTGAAGGAACCCTTATTCCTGTGAGAGAACACTTCTTCCTGTAGGGTAACTATCCTTCCTGTGAGGTATAAGGCAACTTCCTTTGGGGGATACACTCTTTCCTGTAGTCACCATGCTTCCAGTAGGGGAAACACACTTTCCTGTAGGGGGAGAAATGCAACTTTCTGTGGGGAACCCTTCTTCCTGTGTGGAAATCATACTTTTCTGTGCAGGAACAATACTTCCTGTCAGGGAATCAAACATTCCAGTGGGAGAATCAAAGGTTCCTGTGGAAGAATTTTTCTGACTGTGCACGAACTCTTCTTTTTGTAGGGGAAATTCAGTTTCCTTTTGAGGAAATGAAACTTTCTGTGGGGGGAACTCTCTGTCCTGTGGCGACCATGTTTCCTATAGGTGAAACACACTTTCTTGTTGGGGGAAGAATGCAATTTCCCATGGGTGAACCCTTCTTTCTGTTGGGGAAACTCACCTTCCTGAAGGGGAATCCTTGGTTTCTAGGGAAAACGCAACTTCCTGTGCAAAACCCATTTTCCTGTAGGGGCACACTCCTTCCTGTGGTGAAAACAGGCCTACCAGTGAAGAACCCCTTTTTCTGAAGTGAAACAGGTCTTCCTGTTTGGAAACACTTATTCTTTTTGGAGAACTCTTTTATTTTGTAGGTTAACTCTCCTTCCTGTGGAGTGTCATGCAACTTCCTGTGGGGGATACACTCTTTCTTATCGTCAACATGCTTCTTGTATGGGAAATACACTTCCTTGTTGGGTGAAGAAGACAATATCCTTTGGGAGAACCCTTCTTCCTGTTGGGGAATTACACCTTCCTTTGAGGGAACCCTTCTTCATATAGGGAAAATACAACTTCCTGAGCGGAACTCATCTTCCTTTAGGGACATCACTCCTTCCTGTTGTAAAAACAGGCCTTCAGGTGAAGAAGCCCTTCTTTTTGTGCAGAAAATTGGCCTTCCTTTGGGATAATTGAAACTTCCTGTGGATGAACCATCTTCCTGTGGGGGAAAAGATCTTTCTCTAGGGGAACACTTTTTCCTGGGGGGTAATCACACCTTCCTGTGTGGGAAACCTTCCTCTTGTGAGGATAACAAACCTTCCTATGGGAGAATCACAAATTTTGGGGGGTAATCCTTCCTGTGGGGGGAATCTCACTATACTATGGGGAAAATGCAACTTCCTGTACTGAACGCATCTCCCTTTTGTGTAAACTCACCTTCTTGTATGGAAACCCTTCTTTTTTATATGGGAAATACAACTTCCTGTAAGGAACCCATCTTCCTGTAGGGGAAAAATTCCTTCCTGGGGTGAAAACAGACATTCCTGTGGAGGAATATTTTTTCCTGTGGGGGAAACAGGCCCTCCTGTGGGGGAATTGCAACTTCCTCTGGGGAACTCATCTTCCTATGGGGAAAATAGGCTTTCCTGTGAGCAAACACTTCTTCCTGTGGAAGAATTCTTCCTGCTGTAACTCTCCTTCCTGCGGGGTATAGAGTAACTTCCTGTGAGGGATACTATCTTTCCAGTGGTCACCATGCTTCATCTAGGGAATACACACTCTTTTGGGGGAAAGGAATGCAATTTATTTAGAAGAATTCTTCTTCCTTGGGGGAAACTTACCTACCTGTAGGCGAACCCTTCTTTTTTTTAGGGGAAATGCAACTTGCAGTGTGGAACTCATTTCCTGTAGGGGCAAAACAGCTTCCTGTGGTTAAAACAGGCCTTCCTGTAAAGGAACTCTTTTCCCTGTGTGGGAAACTGGCCTTTCTGTGGGGGAATTGCAACTTCCTGTGGGTGACCCATCTTCCTGTGGGGAAACAGGCCTTACTGTGGGGGAACACTTCTTTCTGTGGGGGAATCACACTTTTTGTGAGGGAACTCTTCTTATAGTGAGGAAAACCAACTTTTTTTGAAAAAAAATCACACATCCTGTGAGATAATCCTTCTTCCAGTGTGGGAAATCTCATCATCCTTTGAGGGATCTGCAACTTTTTGTGGACAATGCATCTTCCTTTTTTGTAAACCCACCTTTCTTTAGGGAAAACATTCTTTTTTGCAGGAGAAATGTAATATCCTTTAGGGAACTAATCTTCCTAAAGGGGCAACACTCCTTCCTGTGGTGAAAACAGGCATTCCTATGAAGGAAGCCTTCTTCCTGTGGTATACTCAGTCCTTCTTGTGGGGGAATTGCAACTGCCTGTGGGGAACTCATCTTTTTATGGGGGAAAGAGGCCTTCCTGTGGTAGAACTGCAACTTCCTATGTGTACCCAATCTTCCACTGGTGGAGACAGGCCTTCCTGGGGGGGAATACTTCTTCCTGTAGAGCTCTTCTTTTTGTAGGGTAATTCTGTTTCTGTGGGGTATAATGCAACTTCCTATGGGGGATGCACTTTTTTTTGGTCACCATGCTTCCTGTAGGGGAAAGACACATTTCTTTGGGGAGTAGAACAACATCCTGTGGGAGAATCACATCTTCCTGTGAGGGAACCCTTCTTCTTGTAGTGGAAACCAATTTTTGTGGGAAAATTACACCACCCTATGGGAGAACCCTTCTTCCTGTGGGTGAACTCTTTTTCCTGTAGGGGAACCTCAATTTCCTTTCAGGGAAATGCAACTTCCCATGGGGCAAACACTCTGTCCTGTGGTCACCATGCTTCCTGTAGGGGAAAACACTTTCCTGTTGGGGGAGGAATGCAGTATTCTGTGGGGTAACCCTACTTTCTGTGGGGTAAACAAAACTTTCTGTGAAGGAACCCTTCTTTTTTGTAGGGGAAATGCAATTTGCTGTGCACAACCCATCTTTTTTTAAGGGCAACACTCCTTCTTGTGGTGAAAATAGGCCTTCCTTGTTAAAAAAGCCTTCTTTCTATGGGAGAAACAGGCATTTGTGTGGGTGAATTCCAACTTCCTGTGGGGATCCCATCTTTCTGAGTGGGTAACAGGCCTTCCTGTGGGGGAACACTCCTTCCTTAGGTTCAATTCCTCTTCCTGTAGGGTAAAACTCCTTCCAGTGGGGTATAATAGAACTTCCTGTGGGGAATACCATCTTTCCTGTGATTACCATGCTTCCTGTAAGGAAACACACTTTCCTGTTGGGAGAGGAATGCAATTTTTTGTGGGGAACACTTCTTTCTTGGTGGAAACTCACCTTCCGGTAGGGGAACCCTTATTTTTTTGTAGGGGAAATGGAACTTGCTGTGGGGAAACCATCTTCCTGTAGGGGCAATACACCTTCCTGTGGTGAAAACAGGCTTTCCTGTGAAGGGACTGTTTTTCCTGTGGGGGGAAACAGGCCTTCTTTTGGGAGAATTGCAACTTCCTTTAGGGAACCCATCTTCCTGTGGGGTAAATTGTCCATCCTGCGAGAAAAAAACTTTTCCCTATGGGAGATCTCTTCTCCGTGTAGGGTAACTATCCTTCCTTTGGGTATAATGTAACTTTTTGTGGTTGATACACTCTTTGCTGTGTAACACAATTTTTGGTTGGGGGAGGAATGGAATTTCCTATGAGGAACCCTTCTTCCTGTGTGGGAATCACACCTTTCTGTGAAGGAACCCTACTTCCTGTTGGGGAAACCAAACTTCCAGTGGGAGATTCACAAGTTCCTGTGGGACAATTTTTCTTACTGTGTATGAACTCTACTTCCTATAGGGGTAACTCAGTTTTC
The DNA here is from genome assembly GCA_027563665.1 of Antrozous pallidus. Lineage (NCBI taxonomy): Eukaryota > Metazoa > Chordata > Mammalia > Chiroptera > Vespertilionidae > Antrozous > Antrozous pallidus. The sequence continues at coordinate 23,663 of JAOAOB010000043.1, read as the reverse complement.
TTTGGGGAAATGCAACATCCTGTGGGGGAAACACTGTCTTGTGGTAACCATGATTCCTGTAGGGGAAAAACACTTTCCTGTAGAGGGAGGAATGCAATTTCCCATGAAGGAGAATTTCTTCCTGTGGGGAAACCCATTTTCCTGAAAAGGAAACCTTTTTTGTAGGGGAAATGCAACTTCCTGTGCAGAACCCATCTCCTGTAGGGGAGAAACTCCTTCATGTGGTGAAAACAGTCATTCCTGTTAAGGAACCCTTCTTCTTGTGGGGGAAACAGGCCTTCCTGTGGGGGTGCAACTTCCTGTGGAGATCACATCTTCCTGTGTGGAAAACAGGCTTTTCTGTGGGAGAACCCTCATTCCTCTGAGAGAACTCTTCTTCCTGTAGGGTAAATCTCCTTCTGGTGGGGTATAATGTAACTTCCTTTGGGTTATACACACTTTCCTATGGTTACCTTGTTTCCTGTAGGGGAAACACACTTTCCTGTTGGGGGAGAAATGAAACTTCCTATGGGGGAACCCTTCTTCCTGTGGGGGAAACTCGCATTCCTATACTGGAACCCTTCTTCGTGTATGGCAAATGGAAATTTTTATTCAGAACCCATATTTTTATAGGGGCGACACACCTTCATGTGGTAAAACCAGCCTTCTTGTGAAGGAACCCTTCTTCCTGTGGTGAAAAGAGGCATTCCTGTGGAGTAATGTCAACTTCCAGAGAGGAACCTATTTTTCTGTGGGGGAAACAGGTCTTCCTCTGGAGAAATTGCAACTTCCTGTGGGTGATCCAACTTTCTGTGGGGAAACAGGTCTTCCTGTTGGGAAACACTTCTTCCTGTGGGGGAATGACATCTTCCTGTGAGGCAGCCCTTTTTCCTGTGGGGGGAAAACAACCTTCCTTTGGGAGAATCACACCTTCCTGTGGGATAATCTTTCCTGTGGGGAGATTTTCAGCATCCTGTGGATGAAATGTAACTTCCTTTTGTGAACGAAACTTTCTTTTGTGTAAATTCAACTTCTTGTAAAGGAACACTTCTATTTTGCATGGGAAATGCAACTTACTTGTGGAACCAATCTTCCTGTAGGGGCAACACTCCTTTCTGTGGTGAAAACAGGCCTTCCTGTGAAGGAACCTTTTTTCTATGAGAGAATTCTTCTTCCTGTAGGGTAACTCTCCTTCCTGTGGCATATAATGCAACTTCCTATGGAAGATACACTCTTTCCTGTGGTCACAATGCTTCCTGTAGGGGAAACACATTCTCTTGTTGGCAGAGGGATGTAACTTTATGTGGGGGAACCCTTCCTCCTATAGGGGAAACTCTTCTTCATTTAAGGGAAATGTAATTTTCTGTGCTGAACCCATCTTCCTTTAAGGGCAACATTATTTCCTGTGGTGAAAACAGGCCTTCCTGTAAAATAGGCCTTTTTCCTGTAAGGGAAACAAGCCTTCATGCGGGCGAATTACAACTTCCTGTGGGGATCCCATTTCATGTGGGGAATCAGGCCTTCCTGTGGAGGAACACTTTTGCCAGTGGGAGAACTCTTCTTCCTATGGGGTAACTCACCTTCCAGTGGAGTATAATGCAAATTCTCTGGGGGATACACCCTTTCCTGTGTTCACCATTCTTCCTGAGGGCGAAGCACACTTTCCTGTTTCGAAAGGAATGGCAATTTCTGTGCAGTAGCCTTTCTTCCTGAGGGGAAACTCAACTTCCTGTAGGAGTAGCCATCATTTTTTGTAGGCAAAATGCAACTTTCTGTGCAAAACCCAATTCCTGTAGGAGCAACACTCATTCCTATGGTTAAAACAGGTGTTCTTGTGAAGGGACCCTTCTTCCTGTGGGGAAAACAGGCCTTCCTGTGGGGGATTGCAACTTCCTGTAGGTAACTCATCTTCCTGTGGAGGAAACAGGACTTCCTATGGGGGAACACTTCCTCTTGTGGGATAAATTCTCTTTCTGTAGGGTAACTCTCCTTCCTGCGGAATATAATGCAAATTCCTGTGGGGGATACACTCTTTCTTGTAGTCACCATGCTTTCTACAGGAGAAACACACTTTCCTGTTTGGGGAGGAACACAACTTTCTGTGGGGGAATCACACCTTCCTATGAGTGAAACCTTCCTCCTGTGGGGGAAATCAAACTTCCTGTGGGATAATCACACATTTCTTTGGGAGAATCCTTCCTGCAGGTGAAATCATCCTGTAAGTGAAATACACTTTACTGTTGAGGGAAGAATGCAACTTCTTTTGGGGGAGCCCTTCTTCCTGTGGGGGAAACTCAAAGTCCTGTACTGGAACTCTTATTCGTGTAGTGGAAATGGAACTTCCTATGCAGAACCCATCTTTTTGTAGGGCCAACACTCATTACTGTGGTGACAATCGGCCTCCTTTGAAGGAACACTTTTTCCTTTTGTGAAAACCGGACTTCCTGTGAAGGAAGCCTTCTTCCTGTGAGGAAAATAAACCTTCCTGAAGGGGAACTGCAACTTCCTGTGGGGATCCCATCTGGTGTGGGGGAATTAGGCTTTCCTGTGGGGGAACACTTCTTCATGTGGGAGAACTATTATTCCTGTAGGGTAACTCTCCTTCCTGTGGGGTATAATATAACTTCCTGTGGGGGACATATACTTTGCTGTGGTCACCATGCTTCCTGTAGGGGAAACAGATTTTCCTGATGTGGGAGGAATGCAGTATTCTGTGGAGGAAACCTTATTACTGATGGGGAATCAAACCTTCCTGTGAGGGCACTCTTCTTCTTATGAGGAAAAACAAACTTCCTGTGGGAGAATCACACCTTCCTGTAGCAGAATCCTTCTAATGTGGATGAACTCTTCCTTGTGTAGGGGAAACTTACATTCCTGTTTCAGAAATGCAACTTCCTGAGGGAGGAAACACTGTGTCTGATGCTCACCATGCTTCCAGTAGGGAAAACACACTTTCCTGGTGGGGGAGGAATACAATTTCCTGTGGTGGAACCCTGCTTCCTGTGGGGGAAACTCACCTTCCTATAGGGAACCCTTCTTTTTTATAAGTGAAATGCAACTTCCTGTGCAGATCCAATCTGCCTGTTGGGCTCACACTTCTTCCTGTGGTCAAAAAAAGCCTGCCTGTGAAGGAACTCTTTTTCCTGTGGGGAAAACAGGCACTCCTGTGGGGAATAACTTAATCCTGTATGAGAACTCTTCTTCCTGTATGGTAACTCTCCTTCCTGTGGAGTATAATCCAACTTTCTGTGCAGGATTCACTCTTTCCTGTGGTCATCATGCTTTATTTAGGGGAAACATAATTTCCTGTTGGGGAGAAATGCAACTTCCTGTGGGAGAATCACACCTTTGTATGGAGAATCCTTGTTTCTGTGGTGAACTCTTCTTCCTGTAAGGGAAACTCAATTTCCTTTTGGGGAAATGCAACTTCCTGTGCGGAATCCATCATCCTGTAGGGGTAACACTAGTTCTGTGGTGAAAACAGGCCTTCCTGTGATGGAACCCTTCTTCCTGTGAGAGAAACTGGCATTCCTATGGGGTAATTGCAACTTCCTGTGGGGGTCCCATCTTGCTCTGTGGGAAACAGGCTGTCCTTTGGGGGAACACTTCTTCCTGTGGAAGAATCAGACGTTCCTCTGAAGGATTCCTTCTTCTTGTTGGTGAACCAGTCTTTCTGTACGAGAATCACACTTTACTTTGGGGCAATCCTTCTTGTGGGGGGAATCTCACCATCCTTTGGGCAAAATGCAACTTTATGTGGAGAACACATCTTCCTTTTGTCTTAACTCACCTTTCTGTTCCAAAACAATTTTTTTTGTATGGGAAATCCAATTCCCTTTGCGCATCCCATCTGCCTATAGGGGCAACATTCCTTCCTGTGGGTAAAATCAGGCTTTCCTGTGAAGGAAGCTTTCTTCCTGAGGGGCAATTGCAAGTTCCTCTGGTGAACTGAACTTCCTATGGGGGAAACAAAGTTTCCTGTGGGGGAACATTCCCTCCTGTGGGAGAACATTTCTTCCTCTAAGTCTCCTTCCTGTGGGGTATAATGCAACCTCCTGGAAGGGATATACTCTTTCCTGTGGTCACCAGGCTTCCTTAGGGAAAATAATTTCCTGTTGGGAAAGGAACAAAACTTCATTTGGGGGAATCCTTCATTCTGTGGGCTAATTACACCTTCCTGTGAAGGAACCCTTCTTCATGTAAGGGAAATGGAACTTCCTGTGTAAAACTCATCTTCCTGTTGGGGCAACAATCTTTCCTGTGGTGAAAACAGGACTTCATATGAAGGAACCCTTATTCCTTTGAAGGAAACTGGCCTTCCAGAAAGGAACTGCAACTTCCTGTGGTGGTCCCATTTTCCTGTTGGGGAAGCAGGCCTTCCTGTGGGGGTACACTTCTTCCTGTGGGGGAATCACACCTCCTTTGAGGGAACCATTTTTCCTCAGGTGGAAATTAACGTTCCTGTTGGAGAATCACGCATTCTTATGGGGTAATTTTCTTCCTGTGGGGGAAATATCACTATCATTTGGGGGAAATGGAAATTCCTTTGGTGAACAAATTTTTCTTTTGTGTAAACTCAAATTCTTGTAGGGGAACCTTTCTTTTTTTGTAGTGGAAATGCAACTTTCTGTCTGGAACCCATCTTCCTGTATGGGCACCACTCCTTCCTGTGGTGATAAGAGATCTTCCTGAAAAAGGACTCCTTTTCTTGTGAGGTAACAGGCCGTTCTGTGGGGGAATTGCTACTTCCTCTGAGGAACTCATCTTCCTATAGGGGAAACAGGCCTTCCTATGGTTGAACACTCCTTCCTCTGAGAGAACTTCTCATAAATCTCACTCCTGTGGGGCATAATGCTATTTTCTGTGAGGGCTACACTCTTTCCTGTGGTCACCATGCTTCCTATAGGGGAAATACACTTTGCTGTTGGGGGAAGGAACACAACTTCCTTTGGGGAAACTCTTCTTCCTCTGGGGAATCACACTGTCCTGTGAGGAAACCATTCTTCCTGTGGAGTAAAACAAACTTCCTGTGGGAGAATAACACCTTCCTGTGGGAGAATCCTTTTTCCTGGGGGTGAACTCTTCTTCCTGTAGAGGAAACTCAATTACAATCTTGGGAAATGCAACTTTCTTTGGGGGAAACACTCTGTCCTGTGGTCACCATGCTTCCTGTAGGGGAAATACACTTTGCTGTTGAGGGAGGAAGGCAATTTCATGTGGGGGAACCCATCTTCCTGTGGGGGAAACAAACCTTCCTGTGGGAGAATCACACCTTTTTGTGGGGCAATCCTTCTTCCTGTGGGGGGAATATCACTGTCTTTTTTGGGAAATACAACTTCCTGTGGAGAACACATCTTCTTTTGTGGAAACAGGCCTTCCTGTGGGGGAACACTTCTTCCTATGGGAGAGCTCTTCTTCCTGTAGAGTAACTCTCTGTCTGGTGGGGTATAATGCAGCTTCTTGTGGAGGATACAGTCTTTCCTGTTGACACCATGGTTCCTATCGGAGAAACATACTTCCCTTTTAGGGGAGGAATGCAACTTCCTATGTGGGAACTCTTCTTCCTGTGGGGGAATCTCACCTTCCTGTACTGGCACCCTTCTTCCTGTAAGAGAAATGGAACTTCCTGTGCTGAAAAAATTTTAATTTTTGTAAACTCACCTTCTTCTAGGGGAACCTTTCTTTTTTTGGTAGTGGAAATCAACTTTTTGTGTGGAACCCATCATCCTGTAGGGGCATCAATCCTTTCTGTGGTGAAAACAGATCTTCCTGTGAAGGAACTCTTTTTCTTGTAGGGAAACAGGCCTTTCTGTGGGGGAATTACAACTTCCTGTGGGGAACTCATCTTCCCATGGGAGAAACAGGCCTTCCTATGGGGGAACACTCCTTCCTCTGAGAGAATTCTTCCCATAATTCTCACTCCTGTGGGGTATAATGCAACTTCCTGTGAGGGGTACACACTTTCCTGTGGTCACCATGCTTCCTGTAGGGGAAATACACTTTCTGTTGGGGGAGGAATGCAACTTCTTTGGGGAAACCCTTCTTCCTCTGCAGGAATCACAACTTCCTGTGAGGAAACCATTCTTCCTGTGGGGGAATCCAACCTTCCTGTGGAAGAATCAAACCTTCCTGTGGGATAATTCTTCTTCATGGGGTGTGAACTTTTCTTCTTGTAGGGGAAACTCAATTACCTTCTGGGAAATGCAACTTTCTGTGGGGAAACACTCTGTCCTATGGTCACCATGCTTCCTGTAGGGAAAATACACTTCGCTGTTGAAGGAGGAAGTCAATTTCATGTGGGGAAACCCATCTTCCTGTTGGGGAAACAAATTTTCCTGTGGGAGAATCATAGCTTCCTATGGGGGAATCCTTCTTCCTGTGGGGGAAATCTCATCATCCTATGGAGAAAATTCAACTTCCTGTGGAGTACACACCTTCCTTTTGTGCAAACTCAACTTTATGTAGGGTAACCATTCTTTTTTGTGGGGAAATGCAACTTCTTTTGCAGGACCCATCTTCCCACAGGGGCAACACTCCTTCCTGTGGTGAAAACAGGTCAACCTGTGAAAAAACTTTTCTTCCTGTGGTGGAAACACAACTTATTGTGGGGGAAACACTCCTTTCTATGAGAGAATTCTTCATCCTGTAGAGTAACTCTCCTTCCCATAGGGTATAATGCAACTTCCTGTGGGGGATACACTCTTTCCTGTAGTCACCATGCTTCCTCTAGGGGAAACACACTTTCCAGTTTGGGGAGGAACACAACTTGTTGTGGACGAACCCTTTTTCCTGTGGGGGAAACTCACCTTCCTGTACTGGAGCACATCTTCGTGTAGTGGAAATGGAACTTCCTGTGTGCAACCCATCCTTTTGTGGGGGCAACACTCCTTCCTGCGGTGACAACCAGCCTCCTGTGAAGGAACCCTTCTTTCTTTGGTGAAAAGCAGCCTTCCTGTGAAGAAAGCCATCTTCTTGTGGGGGAAACAGCCCTTTGTGAAGGGGAACTGCCACTTCCTGTAGGGATTCCATCTTGCTTTGGGGGAATCAGGCCTTCCTGTGGGGGAACACTTCTTCCTGTGGGAGAACTATTATTCCTGTAGGGTAACTCTCCTTCCTGTGGCGTATAATCCAACTTCCTGTGGGGGACATACTTTTTTCTGTAGTCACCGTGATTCATGTAGGGAAAACACACTTTCCTGTTGGGTATGGAATGTAATATCCTGTGGAGGAAATCTTCCTCTGGGGGAATCATACCTTCCTGTGAGGAACCCTTATTTCTGTGGAAGAAACCAACCTTCCTGTGGGAGAATCACCCCTTACTGAAGGAGAACCTTTCTTCTGTGATGGAACTCTTCTTCCTGTAGGAGAAACTCAATTACCTTCTGGGAAAATGCAACTTTCTGTGGGGGAAACACTCTGTCCTGTAGTCACCATGCTTCCTGTAGGGGAAATACACTTTCCTGGTGGGGGAAGAATACAATTTCCTGTGTAAAAATCCTGCTTCCTGTGGAAGAAACTCACCTTCCTATAAGAAACTCTTCTTTTTTTGTAGGGGAGATGCAACTTACCTGGCGAAACCCATCTGCCTATAGGGGCCACACACCTTCCAATGGTAAAATCAAGCCTTCCTGTAAAGGAACCTTTTTCCTGTGGGGGAAACAGGCCTTCCTGTGGGGGAATTTCAACTTCCTCTGGGTAACCCATCTTTCTGTGGGGGAAACAGGCCTTCCTGTGGGGGATCACTTCTTCCTGTGTGAGAACTCTTCTTCCTGCAGGGTAATTCTCCTTCCTGTGGGGTATAATGGAACTTTCTGTGCAAAATAAACTTGTTCCTGTTGTCATCATGCTTTCTTTAGGGGAAACATAATTTCCTGCTGGGGAGGAATACAACTTCCTGTGGGAGAATCACACCTTTCTGTGAGTGAACCCTTCTTCCTGTGGGGGAAACCAAACTTCCTGTGGGAGAATCACACCATCTATGGGGGAATCCTTCTTTCTGTGGTTAACCCTTCTTCCTGTAAAGGAAACTCCATTTTTTGGGGGGGAAATGCAGCTTCTTGTAGGGAACCTGTCATTCTGTAAGTGCAACAGTAGTTCCGTGGTGAAAACAGGCCTTCCTGTGATGGAACCTTTATTCCTGTGAAGGATCCTGGCCTTCCTGGGTGGAACTGCAACTCCCTTGTGGTCCCATTTTTTTGTTGGAGAAACAGGCCTTCCTGTGAGGGTACACTTCTTCCTGTGGGGGAATCACACCTTCCTGTGAGGGAACCCTTTTTCCTCAGGAGGAAATTAACCTTCCTGTGAGAGAATCACACCTTCTTGTGGGATAATCCTTCTTCCTGTGTAGGGAATATAATCATCCTGTGGGGGAAATGGAACTTCCTGTGGTGAACAAATTTTTCTTTTGTGTAAACTCATCTTCTTATAGGGGGACTTTTTTTTGTAGTGGAAATGCAACTTTCTGTGTGGAACCCATCTTCCTGTTAGGGCATCACTCCTTTATGTGGTGATCACAGATCTTCTTGTGAAGGAAACCAATTTTCCTGTGGGAGAATCACCCCTTCCTGGGTGGAATCCTTCTTCCTGAGGGTGAACTCTTCTTCCTGTAGGGGAAACTCAATTACCTTCGGGGGAAATGGAACTTTCTGTGGCGGAAACACTCTGTCCTGTGGTCACCAGGCTTCCTGTAGGAGAAACATACTTTGCTTTTGAGGGAGGAAGGCAATTTCATGTGGGGGAACCCATCTTCCTGTTGGGGAAATGTCACCATCCTTTTTGGGAAATACAACTTCCTGTGGAGAACACATCTGGGGGAAACAGGCCTTCCTGTGGGGGAACACTTCTCTATGTGGGAGAACTGTTTTTCCTGTAGGTTAACTCTCCCTCCAGTGGGGTATAATGCTCCTTCTTGTTGGGAATACATTCTTTGCTGTTGTTACCATGCTTTCTGTAGGAGAAACACACTTCCCTGTTGGGGGAGGAAGGCAACTTACTATGGGGGAACCCTTCTTCCTGTGGGGGAATCTCACCTTCCTGTCCTGGCACCCTTCTTTCTGTAGGGGAAATGAAATTTCCTGTGTGAAATACAGCTTTATGTAGGGGCAACACTCCTCTCAGGGTGAAAACTTGCCTTCCTGTAAAGAAACCCTTCTTTCTGTGGGGGAAACAGGACTTTCTGTAGGGGAAAGAGACCTTCCTGTGGGGAAATTGCAACCCTGCATTGGGAACCTATCTTCCTGTGTGGGAAACAGGTCTTCCTGTGGGGGAACTCTTCTTCCTGTAACTTTCATTCCTGTGGGGTATAATGCAACTTCCTTTGAGGGATGCACTCTTTCCTGTTGTCACCATGCTTCCTGTTGAGGAAATACTCTTTCCTGTTGGCGAGTAATGCAACTTCCTTTGGGGGAACAGTTCTTCCTGTGAGGAAATCTCACCTTCCTGTAGGGAACTATTCTTTCTGTGGGGCAAACCAACCTTGGTGTGTGAGAATCACTTTTCTATGGGAGATTCCTTCTACCTGTGGGTGAACTCTTCTTCCTGTAGGGGAAACACACTTTAATGTAGGGGGAGGAATGCAACTTTCTTAGGGGGACCCTTCTTCCTGTGCAGGAAACTCACCTTCCTGTACTGGAACCCTTCTTCTTTTAGTGGAAAAGGAACTTCCTATGTGGAACCCTCTTTTTGTAGGGGCAACAATCCTTCCTGTGGTGACAACTGGCCTCCTGTGAAGGAACCTTTATTACTGTGAGGAAAACAAACTTCCTGAAGGGGAACTGCAACTTCCTGTGGGGAACCCATCTTGCTGTGGGGGAATCAGGTCTTCCTTTATGGGAACACTTCTTCCTGTGGGAGAACTATTATTCCTGTAGGATAACTCTCCTTCCTGTGGGGTATAATCCAACTTCCTTTGGGGGACATACTCTTTTCTGTGGTCACCATGCTTCCTGTAGGGGAAACACACTTTCCAGAGGTGGGAGGAATGCAATATTCTGTGGAGGAAACCTTATCGCTGAGGAGAAATCACACCTTCCTGAGGGAGAATCCTTCTTCTGTGGGTGAACCCTTCTTGTAGTGGAAACTCACTTTCCTGATTGTGAAATGGACCTTCCTGAGAGGGAATACTATGTCCTGTGATCACCATGCTTCCCTTAGAAAAAACACCCTTTCCTGTTGGAGGAGGAATACAATTTCCTATGGTGGAATCCTGCTTCCTGTAGGGAAACTCACCTTCTTATTGGGAACCCTACTTTTTTGTATAGGATATGCAACTTCCAGTGCTGAACCCATCTGCCTGTAAGGGCCACACTCTTTCCTGTGGTGAAAACAAGCCTTCCTGTGAAGGAACTCTTTTTTCCTGTGGGGAAACAGGCCTTGCTATGGGGGAATTGCAACTTCGTTGGGTAACCCCTCTCTCCGTGGGGGAAAGAGGCCTTCCTATGGGGATCACTTCTTCCTGTGTGAGAACTATTCTTTCTGTAGAGTAAATCTCCTTTCTGTGGAGTATAATGCAACTTTCTGTGCGGGATACACTCTTTCCTGTGGTCACCATGCTTTCTTTAGGGGAAAGATATTTTCCTGTTGAGGAGGAACACAAATTCCTGTGGGAGAATCATACCTTCTATGGGAGAATCATTCTTTCTGTGGTGAACTCTTCTTCCTGTAAAGGAAACTCAATTTCCTTTTGGGAAAATACAACTTCCTGTGGGAAACCCATCATCCTGTCGGGGCAACACTCTTTCTGTACTGAAAACAGGCCTACTTGTGATAAAACCCTTCTTCCTGTGAGAGAAACTGGCCTTCCTGTGGGGAAATTGCAACTTTCTGTGGGGGTACCATCTTCCTGTGTGGGAAATAGTCTTTCCTGTGGGGGAACACTTCTTTCTGTGAAGGAATAACACATTAATTTGAGGGAATCTTTCTTCCAGTTGGAGAAACTATCCTTCCTCTGTGAGAAACACACGTAATGTGGGGGATACCTTCTTCCTGTTGAGAAGTGGCACCATTCTGTCAGGGAAATGCAACTTCATGTGGATAATGCATCTTACTTTTGTGGAAGTCAACTTTCTGTAGAGGAACCATTCTTTTTGTAGGGGAAATGCAATTTTATCTGCAGATCCCATCTGCCTGTAGAAGCAACATTACTTCCTAAGGTAAAAACAGACTTTACTCTGTAGGAAGCCTTCTTCCTGTGGAGCTACTGCAAGTTCCTCTGAGGAACTCAACCTCCTAAGGGGGAAACAGACCTTCCTGTGGAGGAATACTTCTTCCTATGGAAGAACTCTTCTTCCTGGAACTCTCCTTCCTGTGGGGTATAATGCAACATCCTGTGAGGGATACACTCTTTCCTGTGGTTGCCATGCTTCCTGTAGGGGAAATACACTATCCTGTCGGGGGAGAAATGCAACTTCTTTTGGGGGAACCCTTCATCCTGAGGGGGAATTTTACCTTCCTATGAGGGAACCCTTCTTCATGGAGGGAAAATTCAACTTTTTGTTTGGAAATCCTCTACCTGTAGGGACAACACTCCTTCCTGTTGTAAAAACAGTCTTTCCTCTAAATGATCCCTTTTTTCTGTGTGGGATACTGGCCTTCTTTCTGGGAATTGCAACATCCTGTGGGTTACCCATCTTCCTCTTAAGGAAAAAGGCCTTCCTGTTAAGGAACACTTCTTCCTGTTGGGATAGTGGCTTTCCTGTGAGGGAATTGCAACTTCCTGTGGGGGTCCCATATTCCTGTGGGGGAAACAAGCATTCTTATGGAGGAGCACTTCTTCCTGCATGGGAATCATACCTTCCTGTGAGTGAACCCTTCTTCCTGTGGAGAAAGAAACCATCCTGTGGGAGAATCACACTTCCTGTGTGGTAATTTTTCCTGTGGTAAAATCTCACAATTTTGTGGGGGAAATGCAACTCCTTTTGGTGACGCATCTTACTTTTGTGTAAACTCACTTACTTGTAGGAGAACCCTTCTTTTTTGTATGAGAAATTCAACTTCCTGTAGGGAACCCATATTCTTGTAGGGGCAAAACTCCTTCCTGTAGTGAAACAGGTCTTTATGTGAAGGAACCCTTTTTCCTGTGGGGGAAACAAGCCTTCCTGTGGTGAAATAGCAACTTACTCTGGGGAAGACATCTTCCTTTGAAAAAAACAAACAAACAAACAAACAAACAAAAAACAATAAAAAAAACAAGCCTTCCTCTGGGGAGCAATTCTTTGTGAGAGAACTCTACTTCATGTAACTCTCCTTCCTGTGGCATATAATGCAAATTCCTGTGAGGAATACACTTTTTCCTGTGGTCACCATGCTTCCTGTAGGGGAAATACACTTTCCTGTTAGGGGAGGAATGCAATTCTTTTTGGCGGAACCCTTCTTCCTGTGGGGGAATTACACCTTCTTGTGAGGGAACCCTTCTTCATGTAGGGTAAATACAACTTCCTATGTGGAACCTATATTCCTGTACTGGCAACACACCTTACTGCTGTCAAAACTGGCCTTCCTTTGAAGGAACCCATCTTCCTGTATAGGGAACTGGCCTTCCTTTGAGGGAATTGCATCTTCCTGTGGGTGAACCATCTTCGTGTGGGGGATACAGGCCTTCCTGTGGGACAACACTCTTTCCTGTGGTGAAAACAGGCCTTCCTGTGAAGGAACCCTTTTTCCTTTGGGAAAAAACAGGCCTTCTTGTGGGGGACGCTTTTTCCTGTTGGAGAACTCTTCTTCCTGTTACTCTCCTTTCTGTGTTGTATAATGCAACATCTGTGATGGAAACCCACGTACGTTGGTCATCCTCTTCTGCGAGAGCTAACCTTTATATGTGGGAGGACACAAATTTTGAGTGAACCCTTCTTCCTCTGGGGAATGACACCTTCTTCTGATAGAACACTACTTACATAGGGGAAAACCAACCTTCCAGTGAGAGAATTATACCTTCTTTGGGAGAATCCCTCTTCCATTAGGGGGATTCACCTTATTTGGAAAAAAATACAAAATCAGCTGTTGAGTTTTCCATTCATTAAGTCGTCACATTTGCACTAAGCAAGATTAGTGAAGGGAATGGGGTGGGCTGGTGTGGGATTATTGTACAGTCAAAAGCAATGGTGAGGTCAGGGCTCTGCAACAATTGAGGCCCATGGGTTCACTTGAAAAGTGATTTTCTGGAATCATGAAAACCCAGATGGGGGCAAGAAAGAAATATTACTTTCTCAGAATGACCAGTTATTATTTATGTATTATAAAATCTTTATTGTTGTGCCCTAGCTGTTTTGTTTCTGTGGATAGAGCATCAGCCTATGGACTGAAAGTTCTTCTGGTCAGGGGCACATGCCCAGGTTTCAAGCAAGGGATTGTGTGTGTGGGGGGGAGGGTTGGGGGGGCGCTAGAGGCAGTCAATCAATGATTCTCATCATTGACGTTTCTATCTGTCTCTTTCTCTCACTTTCTCTCTGAAATCAATAAGAAATTAAAAATACATTAAAAAAATCTTTATTGTTGGAAGTATTACAAATGTCTCCCTTCTTTCCCCATTAGCCCTTTCCAGCCTACCTCTGTCCCACTACCCAGCCCTCACCAACTCACTGTGTGCATTCATGAGTTATTCATAAGACCAGTAATATTTTTTAATTAATTGTCTGTTAGGGACCCAGTGTTTTAATGTACTTCTCACAACAGAGATATGAGGAAAGATACAATGAGGTATAGTTAAGGTGTTCAAAGGCACACAACTTAGGATTCAAATCACTCAGATGTGAGTTCAGAACACATTCCTAAGCATTATTCAAGATGAAGTGTATATTTCATTGGAACACGAGGGTCCTAAGCTATGGTGGGAGGATCAGGTGTGCACTAAGCTGTGTTCACCTGGAGTTGTGAAACTTTGGGGAAAGGTGCGCACAGCACATAGGTCTCACACCGGCCTGGCCAACTTATCTTTTCTTGTGTCCTGAGTGTTCAGTCCCATGAGGTTGGAAAAAAACTAGTAATTTTGCAAGCATAAATAAATAATGCATACCTACAACTATATTCTACATATATAAATCTCGAAGTCACTTGCAATAATGTTCAGCAAATGGTTAGCATTGGGATAATACTAAATCTCAATTAGTAATCGGTTCTATAATCATATGGCATGATTTTTCTACAACACTTTTAACATGTGCATCAACCAATGTTCCAAATATGCTAAGCCACAGCGTAACCTTGGAGACATATTCTGTATAAATGTAATATTATATATGTACTGTAAGATAACTCATTGTAACCCTAACTTTTAAATATGGAGAAATGGAGAAGACTTAATTTAGCCCAGCCAACCTGGATATCACCATTAGATTGCCCATGGGTCACATGACTGTGTTGCAGGTTTAATTCCCAGTACGGGGCAAGGAGGAGGCAACCAATTGATGATTCTCTCTCAAAATTGATGTTTCTAGATCTCTCTTCCTCTCCCAAACCAATACAAATGTGTGTGTATGTATATGTATGTGTGTGTGTGTGTGTGTGTGTGTGTGTGTGTGTGTGTATTTAATGCTAAGCTCTGGATGGTTTGGCTTAGTGGATAGAGCATGGGCCTGATGACTGAAGGTTCCCTGGTTCCATTCTGGTCAATGGCATGTGGTTGTGGACACATCCCCGGTAGTGGATGTGCAGGAAGCAGATGATTGATGTTTCTCTCTCATGGATCTTTCTAACTCTCTACATCTCTCTTCATTCCTCTATGTAAAAACTGAATAAAAAATATTTTTTAAAAAATAAAAAATAAATACAAATCTATGGAAAAATATCCTGGGGCTGGGTGTGGGCTAGGGGTTAAAAAGAGGAGAGTACCCTTACCACACCATGCTTCACCCTGACCTCAGACTTCCATTCTCCAGAACTTTGAGATATAATTATTGTTTATAGCCACTCTGTGAAATTGTGTTACAGCCTGCTCAGAATGACATGCTTCTTTCTGGTATGAGGTGATGCACAAAGGCTATTCATATAGAGATCAGTCATTGTCCTTGTGCATTGCCAAGATTGTCAAAATGGAAAGAAATTGATATTTTACCATTTTCAAGCCAACAACATTGCCTGCCTGTTTCTGGAATGCAGAACCAGCCATGAAACACCTGTGACTGAGAAAAAGACATTATTTTTCACAGCATAACAGGTCGAAAGAGCTTCAGGTTTCCATGGCTCCTATGGTCCCAGAAAGCAATGCTCAGGGGTTTAGCATCAAGTCTTTGTGAGGGCGCTTGCCCAGGTTGTGGGCTCCATCAGTGGTGGGCTTCCAGGAATCATAGAGGAGGGAGCCCAATTCTGGGATGCATAACACAAGAGGAGCCCTCTTGCAATCCAGAACCATTAGGGGTGTTCAGAGAGCCAGTTTTAGCCTGATTCTTTCCGCAGGCCAGGCCAAGGGACTCCACCAGATCTCTAGTCCTTTGACTCTCCTCTTTGGGTCTGGATACACACGAGGAGAGGTCTTGGGTCTGCCTCTTACGGAAACTTTCAACACACCTTCGTGTGTTGAAAACAGGCCTTCCTGTGAAGGAACCATTTTTCTGTTGGGGAAACAGGCCTTTCTGTGGGGAAACACTTCTTCATGTGGGAGAACTCTTCTTTCTGTAACTCTTCTTCCTGTGGTGTAAAATGCAACTTCCTGTGAGGATCACACTCTTTCCTGTGGTCACCATGCTTCCTGTAGGGGAAATACACTTTCCTTTTGGAGGAAGAACACAACTTCTTTGGGGGAACACTTCTTCATGTGGGGGAATCACACCTTCCTGTGAGGGCACCATTCTTCCTGTGGGGGAACCAACCTTCCTTTGGGAGAATCATATCCTCCTGTGGGAGAATCCTACTTTCTGTTGGTGAACTTTTTTTCCTGTAGGGGAAACTCAGTTTTCTTGTGAGGAAATGCAACTTCCTTTGGGGAAATACTCTGTACTGTGGTCAACATGATTCCTGAAGGGCAAACACACTTTCTTGTTGGGGGAGGAATGCAACTTCCCATGGGGCAACCCTTTTTCCTGTGGGAGAAACTCACCTTCATGAAGATGAACCCTTCTTTTTTGTAGGGAAAATGAAACATCCTGGGGAGAACGCATCTATCTTTTGTGTAACCCCACCGTCCTTTAGAGGAAGCATTCATTTTTTTCAGGGTAAATGAAATTTCCTGTTCGGAAACCATCCTTCCTGTGGTGAAAACAGGCTTTCCTGTGATGGAACCCTTCTTCATGTGAGAGAAACAGGCCATCTAGTGGGGGGAATTGCAAGTTCCTCTGGGGAACTCATCTTCTTATGGTGGAAACAGACCTTCCTGTGGGAGAACTCTTCATCCTGTAACTCTCCATTTTGTGGGTTATAACGCAACTTCCTATGAGGGATACACTCTTCCTGTTGTCACCATGCTTCCTGTCGAGGAAATACACTTCCCTGTTGGCGAGTAATGCAACTTCCTTTGGGGGAACCCTTCTTCCTGTGGGGGAATCACACCTTCCTGTGAAAGAACCCTTCTTTTTGGGGGCATAAACTTTTCCTGTAATCACCATGCTTCCCATAGGGGAAGCACACTTTCCTATTGGGGGAGGAACACAACTTTATGAGGGAAACCAACCATCCTGTGTGAGAATCAAACCTTTTGATGGGCGAATACTTGTACCTGTGGATGAACTCTTCCTCCTGTAGGGAAAATTTACGTTTCTTTTTCGGAATTGCAACTTCTTGTAGGGGAAACACTCTGTCCTGTGGTCACCATGCTTCCAGTAGGGGAAACACACTATCCTGTTTGGGGAGGAATGCAATTTCCTGTGGGGAAAACCTTCTACCTGTGAAGGAAACTCACCTTCCTATAGGGGAACCATTCTTTTTTTTAGGAGAAATGCAACTTCCTGTGCAAAAGCCATCTTCCCACAGGGACAACACTTCCTCCTGTGGTGAAAACGGGTCTACCTGTGAAGGAACCCTTCTTCCTGTGGTGGAATTAGGACTTCTTGTGGGGGAACACTCCTTCATATGAGAGAATTCTTCATCCTGAATGGTAACTCTCCTTCTGATAGGGTATAATGCAACTTCCTGTGGGGGATACATTCTTTCATGTGATCACCATGCTTCCTGTAGGGGAAAAACACTTTACAGTTCGGGGAGGAATGCTACTTTTTGTGAGGTAACCCTTCTTCCTTTGGGGGAATCTCACCTTCCTGTACTGTAACCCTCCCTCATGTAGTGGAAATGCAACTTCCTGTGCAAAACCCATCTTCCCATAGGAGCAACACTGCTTCCTGTGGTGAAAACAGGACTTTCTAGGAAGTAAATCTTCTTTCTGTGGGGGAAACAGGCTTTTCTGTGGAGGAACACTTCTTCCTATGAGAACTCCTCTTCCTATATGGTAACTCTCCTTCCTGTGGCGTATAATGCAACTTTCTGTGGGGGATGCACACTTTCCTGTGGTCACCATGCTTCTCGTAGGTGAAACACACTTTTCTGTTGAGGGAGGAATGTAATTTCCTGTGGGGGATCCCTTCTTCCTGTGTGGGAATTACACCTTTCTATGAGGGAATCCTTCTTAGTCTGGGGGAAATCAAGCTTCCTATGGGAGATACCCACCTTTTTGTTGGAGAATTCTTCTTCCTGTGGATGAACTCTTTTTTCCTGTAGGGGAAACTCAATTTCATTTTGGAGAGAGGCGATTTCCTGTGGGGGAAACACTCTATCCTGTGGATTCCACGCCCCTGTAGGGGAAAAACACTTTCCTTTTCGGGGAGGAATGCAATTTTCCATGGGAGAAACCTCCCTGTGAAAGAAACTCACCTTCCTATGGGAGAATCAGACCTTCCTTTATGGTAATCCTTCTTCCTGTGTGGGGAATCTCACCATCCTGTGAGGGAAATGTAACGTCCTGTGGTGAATGCTTTTTTCTTTTTTGGAAACTCTCCTTGCAGGGGAACCCTTCTTTTTTTGTAGAGGAAATACAACTTCCTGTGTGGAACCCATCTTCCCATAAGGGCAACACTCTTTCCTGTGGTGAAAACAGGCTTACATGTGAAGGACCCCTTGTTTCTGTAGGAGAAGTGTGGGGGAACACATCTTTCTGTGGGAGAATTCTTCTTCCTGTAGGGTAACTCTCCTTCCTCTGGGGTATAATGCAACTTCCTGTAGGTGATGCACACTTTCCGGTGGCCACCATTCTTTCTTTAGAGGGAACACACTTTTCTTTTGGGGAGCAATGCAACTTCCTTAGGGGAAATCACACCTTCCTGTGAGTAAACCCTTCTTCACATGGGTAAAAGCAAACTTCCTGTGGGAAAATCATGTCTTCCTATGGGAGAATCCTTTTTCCTGTTGGTGAATTATTCTTCCTTTAGAGGAAACAAACTTTCCAACAGGGGAGGAATGCAATTTCCTGTAGGGGAGATTTTCTTTCTGTTGGAGAAACTCACCTTCCTGTCGGGGAACCCTTCTTTTTTGGAAGGGAAATGCAATTCCTGTGCAAAACCCATCTTCCCTAAGGGGTTGAATTCCTTCCTGTGGTGAAAACAGGCCTTCCTGTGGGGGAACACTTCTTCTTGTGGGAGAACTCTTCTTCCAGTAGTGTAACTTTCCTTCCTGTGGGGAATAATGCAAATTCCTGTGGGGCATAAACTTTTCCTGTAATCACCATGCTTCCCATAGGGGAAGCACACTTTCCTATTGGGGGAGGAACACAACTTTATGGGGGAAACTCACCTTCCAATACTGGAACCCTTCTTCATGTAGGAGAAATGCAACTTCCTGTGGGGAACTAATCTTCCTGTAGGAGCAACACTACTCCCTGAGGTGAAAACAGGACTTTCTGTGAAGAAAGCCTTCTTCCTGTGGGGGAAACATGCCTTCCTGTGGGTGAATTGCAACTTCCTCTGGGGAAGTAATCTTCCTGTGGGGGAAACAGGCCTTCCTGTGGGTGAATTGCAACTTCCTCTGGGGAAGTAATCTTCCTATGGGGGAAACAGGCCTTCCTGTGGGGAAATACTTCTTCCTGTGGGAGAACTATTTTTTAAAGGAATTTTATTATTTATTTTTTACAAATTAAGACTATGTAGATTTCATATATTTCTGATCAAAAACACCTTTGTTTTCACAGTATGAGTTAGAGAATGCAGCCTGAGCTGAAAAACCAATGAACTAGAAAAGAAAGCGGTAATTACAATGATTACTGGTTTAAAAACATGTTAGACATTTTCTTTAAAAGTAGTTTTTTGTGTTATTTTAAAAAATATCTTGTCATTCTTAGCACTGTTTCTAAAGAAAAACTCCTTTATCCAATGCAAAAAAGCACACGAGGTGGAGTTTGGCTTCAAGACATGTAACTCATTCTCGGACCTAGCAGAGAATCAACAAAGGTATGGAGTTGCTACTGGAGTTTAATGGGAAGGAAGTCCCTTTAGTAAGTTCTCAAGCCAGAGGCTAGAGGCAGCAGCTAAATCAGAGGGCAGCATCTTCTGTGGAAGTGAGCTATTCTGGTGGCATGCCACCCCAGTCATACACATAGCCTGGGAATTAATCTTTTCATTAATCTCAGGGATACAGTACATTGATAATCAGTAGGCATTGGGTCAAATTGTGTACTGGGTGTGAACAGGCAGAGCCAAAAATGGCGTCCTACTGGCAATAAGCTTTCAATGGCTCAGTCCCCTTACACTGAAGCCCTGTGAGGAGCCAGAGCCACAACTGCTCCCAAGGTCTGTCCATCTGTCTTAGTTGACTGTGAAGCCCAGAGGGAAGGAGCTGGTGTCCTCTCTCCACCTGAAATCAAACAGCTGCAGGGAATCAGGTGTCTTTCAGGTTCAGTAACCTGGTCCTTGCCAGGAAGACTGGATTTATGGAAACAGGTGTACAGCCAAACCCAAAATTCATGCGTAGAATAAATTTTATCTACTGCCAAAAATTCTGGCTTAACACCTTCTTTAATTTGGTAGGACATTACAAGATGGGAGATAACAAAAATGCACCAAAGAACCCTTATGAATGCTGCCTCCCAAGTCATCACAGCCCCAATCTGTTGATCTGAACAAAGAACCACTCAGCAAAGGAGATTTTGTCCCAAACAAGCCCTTATCTAGGTTTATCTGACAGGATTAGTAGAGGCTCAACCATTACCTTCCCCTGTTTTTCCTCTCCTGGGATCTTTCATCATAGCCATCTGGTAGAGGCCACTTAGTAACTAAGGTGATAACCAGTAAAATAAAGGCCAGGGGAAATTTGGGAATTCTAGGCTCTACCTTGCCATAAATAATCAGCCTTTTCTAAGTGCCTGACATGAACAGTCTTCCTTTGGGCTGAAGTCCTCCCACCTGGGATGGAAAGCAGGCAGATTCCCTGAGGGTCAGACAAGGATAGGAAAGAGAACAGAGAGATCCGAATTCCTTTTGTGATGGCAAGGCTGAAAGGTGTGTGTGTCAGACCAGCAGTGACTTGGGAAACTCAGAAGAGGCAAAGCATCCACCAGAGGAGGCTCTTCATGTTCCCTGTAGGGGTTGACTGAAGCTCAGCTATAATGAGCCAGAGTAAAAGAGGACCAGCAAACTTCCTTCCAAAGGAAAATATGTTGCCCAGTCCCATAGAAACCGGGCACCAACCACAGCACTGAGAAAGGAAGGGCCGAGGTGACTCTACCAAACAGTTCAGATCCACTTGGTACAGCTCGGCTGCAAAGCGGACTCCTGGAGTTGTCTCCCTCTGCGGGTTTCACTCCTCACTATGGTAGACTTGCTGCCTAAGTGGAGGAAGAAGCTAGGGATGGGATGACAGAAAACAGAGTGGGGAAGAACTCCACAAATATGAAGCCAAACTCCAAACTATATTCTGCTAATCAGTTTTTTGATCAAAAATTTCAAAATAGAGAAAACCACAAAGTACAAAAACTTTTCTGATGCTTTTCATTATCACAGAACACACCACCTGTAATGTGTGCAAAGATGAAATGATGGCGAAGGGGGAGTAGAAGCCAAAATGGGAAAGGCTGGATGATCATTTCACTTCTTCTCTCTTTTTTTTTTTGTTAGAACAACTCAGCAAAATAAAATTCCCATTTATTGTGGACAACATTGTTTCACACATACATCAAACAGGCCAAAAAAACCCAAAAAAACCCCCAGCAATTTCATAGACAAAAAAAGGGAAAAAAGAAATCTTTTTATCTTTGGCCTTTTTAACCATCTCATACAAACCAACTACTTATAGTACAGCTAAGTACATACACAAAGTTACTGGAATGCTCGGAATAAGATTGTTTTTTGTTGTTTTTGCTTTTTTTACAAGGTTTTTTTCTCCTTTGAGATTATAATGAACATGGTCACACCACAAGTAAAGTCGGAAGTAGGACAGAGAATGCTCCAAAGGCTGGTTTGGTCATCCCAAGATCATTAAAAATGGCTGACCCCCTAACAATATGTACAAAAATATAAAATGTAAATAAAAAATACAAACAAATTTTCCTTTTTAAAGTACTTTTAAGAAAAAAAGCAGGGCCTTGGAAGTTTTGGTTCTTTTTTTCTCCCCTGTTGCAAATTCACATTGTGGTTTTGGTTGGGTGGTGAAGAGGCGGTGGCGCTGCCCAGAGGTGGGTGGGAGAGGGGGGGGTTTACTCGAAGGTGCCGTTTGATTTGCGACGGGGAAGTGGGGTTGAATAGGTCCGGAGCTTTAACTTTTCCTTTTTTTGTGTTGTCAATCTCAGTTTTGCTTTTGGTGTCAACAGCGTATCCTCATCATCTTTCAGCTGCGTTTGTGTTAGCTGCCTCAGCACCTCATTTATCTCCATCCTTTCTCGCCATACTTCTTTCATTCCTCCTCTCTCCTCTCCTTCTTCCTTTTTCATCTCCTCATTGTCGCTTGGTCCCATTTTTCATCGCATTTCCTTCGCAGGTGATCTTTTCCATTCTCTGCTCTCATAATTCCTTCTTCTCTTTAAGTCCTTGGGGGGCACGCCGGTGATCCTAGGCAGAGGACTTTCTCTTAAAAAAAAAAAAGCGAGAGTTGGAGGACTCTGGCGAAGGAGCTGCCGGAGTCCGCGGCGGTGGAGGCGGCGCGCGGCGGAGGTGGTTGCAGGGAGCGGAGAGGAAGCCACAGGAACAATGCAAAGATGGCTTTTCAGAGCAGCCAGTGGGGAACTCACCCACTTCTTCTCTTTCTTCTTGTCCTTCTCGTTCATGGCCAGGATCATCATGAGTTTTCTGAAGAGAGTAACGAAGTCTAAGAAGAGGTCAACACAGTGCCAGATATAATCCTTATCTCCATTTTCAGCCTTTTCAATAATGAGTTGAGTATCAAAGAGGACAAATCCACACATACCATCAGCCCCAAATACAAGTTTGCCTGGAAAAGCCAAATGGATCCAAAGAAAAGGTTCCCCAGGGAAGACAAGAACATCAGGCTCATGGCTGACATCAACATACCTCCCAAAAAGAGGTAACGATGGCACCTGGCATAGAGTGCACTCAGGGTGAAGCAGGTGAATATCATTGCTGTGCCCATGAAGGTGGTGGGAATGATGCCGGGGTTGATGGCAATGCAAAACTCCAGAGCTGGGCCCAGGCCAACCCCTGAAGGAAAACAAATCCAGCAAGAAGTCCCAGTCTTTTTTGCTCAGTTTCATGCCTATGAGGTGTTGTCATCGGTCAAATCATCAAGCCCAGGGAGCCCAGGGCAGAGAGCAGGACAGCCTGAATTAAATGAGTGACCACATGGACATAGGCCCCTGCAGCTGCCACAAACATGCAGAGAGCAAAACTGGCATAGATCTTCTTCAGGTGCTGCTGTATGGAGGGGGTTATATGGGAAAATTTTAAGAGCGCATCAAAGTTGATCTTCCGATCAAATATGTTCCTGATGTCGAGTCTGTGGGACATAGCCTACACTCTTCTTAGCCACCTCTCCGGAGCCCACAAAGCTCTGTTAGCACCGGAAATGCTTCTTGAAAGAACTCTTTTCCTGTAGGGTAACATTCCTTCCTGTGGGGTACAATGCAACTTCCTGTGGCTTATACACTCTTTCCTTTGGTCACCATGCTTCCTGCAGGGGAAACACACTTTCCTGTTACAGGAGGAATGAAATTTCCTGTGGGGGAACCTTTCTTTCGTGAGGAAACTCAGCTTCCTGTAGGGGTACTATTCTATTTTATAGTGTAAATGCAACTTCCTGTGAGAAACTCATCTCCCTGTGGAGGCAACACTCCTTCCTGTGGTAAAAACTGGCCTTCCTGTGAAGGAACCCTTCTGCCTATGGGGGAAGCTAGAATTCATGTGGGGGAATCGCAACTTCTTGAGGGGGACCCATTTTCCTGTGGGGGAAACAGACCTTCCTGTGGGGGAACCCTTCTGCCTGTATGGGAAACCAACATTCCTCTGGGAGAGTCACACTTTCCTGTGAAGGAATCCTTCATCCTGTGTGAAAAAGAGGCCT
This sequence comes from Antrozous pallidus, assembly GCA_027563665.1. Lineage (NCBI taxonomy): Eukaryota > Metazoa > Chordata > Mammalia > Chiroptera > Vespertilionidae > Antrozous > Antrozous pallidus. Next base: position 269 of record JAOAOB010000043.1, on the reverse strand, counting down.
TCCTATGGGGGAATTGCAACTTTCCATGAGGAACCCTACTTACTGTGGGAAAAAAGGCCTTTCTCTAGGAGAATTGCAACTTCCTCTGTGAAATTCATCTTTGAATTTATGAAACAAGCCTTCCTGTGGGGAAACACTTCTTCCTGTGGGAGAACTAGACTACGAAAACTCCTTCCTGAGGAGTATCCAGCAAATATGAGAGGCATCCACTCTTACTTTTCGGGAGACTACACCTTTCTTGTGAGACAATCTCCTTACTGTGGAGTGCA
>JAOAOB010000042.1:6418-109067 GCA_027563665.1 Antrozous pallidus | reverse complement strand
GGCCTTCTGAATGAGTGTCCCGTTTGCCCGTTGTTGTTAGTTTTGTATTTGCTGTAGGGAGGCAGCAGTCTGGGTGTTTCCCTTAGCTGCCATGTTGGTTCTCCTTCCCTCTGCAATATTGCGTTTGTTTAAAGGGTAGGTTTATAGGATAAAATTGATTCATGTACATTTCAATAATTCAAGTAGATATGCAGTTTTGTTTCTCAAAAGGGTAATTGGTGTTCATTAATCTTGCTTATTCCATAAGAGTAGATCATTTGCTGAGGATATTTTAACGATGTACAGACTTTGGGCTCCCATCCTGATTTGCTGATTTAGCCTCTCTGGGATCAGGAACCCAAATTTTTATCGATTTGTAAGTTCTGTAATGCTTCCTAGTGATACACCTATTTGGGAGGGAGTAGTTCAAGGACAAGTTTGTTGTGCAAGCAAGATTACCAAAACATGATATATTTTTCACTTAACAGTTTTTCTCATAACAGCTTTCACATCTGTTTGCCGCGTCTTCACCATCTTGGTTGCATTGTGTCATTAGGAGAGACTGCGCGGCTGTAATATAGGGTTCACACTGTTCCAGTTGTTTGACACCAGTGGGGTATTTATTTTGCTCACTTAACGAGTCCTGAGGAGGCATTCCTGTGAGTTGACATCTTTGCTCTCTCTACAGGTTATCTTTCAGTCCTTTGGTCATCAGCCTCATGGATCCATTCCTCGGGGCTCATTTTGTTCTGCCTCCAGGACGCAGAAGAGGCAGGTGAGTGTGAGGGGAGATTACACTGTTTCTTTGAATGCCTTGGAGTGTAATTGCCTATCATCTTTTTCTCTCAAATCTAATTGGTCCAAACTAGTCACATGGCTAACACCTAAGTGTAAGGAAATATGGGAATAATGTGATTAGTTCCAGTAATATAAACTCTGAGGTAGAGAAAAGGCTTTTGATGGAGAGTTAGTTCACAGCCTCACCTACAAATTAGTTCTCTGATTTTTAAATAGCTTTGAGAAGAAAGTGTATGAAATACAAGTCAAAATTCCAATAGGGACAAAAGAATGGTTTTGTCCTTTTGGTTGGATACATCTAAGTTTAGCATTAAGATGTGAAATGTGCATTTAATTTTGGAATCCTATATAATAAACACCTAACATGAAAATTGCCCCCTGGATTAGGAGTATGAAGACTGGCTATGACATGCACTGACCACCAGGGGGATGCATGGAAAGTGGTGCCTGTTGGTGACACTGTGCTGGCAGTAGGTGGCAGTGCAGGCACTGCCCGCCCGAATGGGCCCACACAAGGGCAGGACTGTGGCGAGATGGTAGAGTAGGTGAGCAGGCAACACCAGGCCAAGACAGACGGGAGTGAAGCCCAATTGCTCCATAGACAGAGGCCAGCAGCAGCAGGGGTGGCCATAAGATTCAGTTAGACAGGTACAGGGGCCCCAGGTGCTGCACAGGACCAGAATGTAACTGGAACGTGCGCCTCCTACACCAGGTGCTCGCTCTTAGACCACTAGCCAGGCCTAGGAACCACAGCTGTGCACAAACAAATTTTGTTGCCCGGGCTCGTTAGTATGAAATAAAGAGGTGAGAGGAAACAGGATCCTAATAACGTTTAGTAAGTCTCATGGCAATTTGGAAACTCTTTACACTACACACTTACACCTCACACTCACTCACACTTGTTCAACAGTCAGTGATACCTTGTCATCTGCTTGAATAACAGCAATTTCAAAGCCTTCACTTGAAAATGAATTTCAGAAAGAAAGCAGAGAAATCTACTCTACAATAGAGCAAAGAGTTTTAAAAGTCATCCTAGTTTGTCCCCAAATTATTAGTATATGCAGAACCAGCTGCAAATGTTCACTGTTCACTAGTTTGCTTCAAAACCACTTTGTACGAGCTTACTCAAGCTTAAAAACTCAAAGATAATATTCTCAAATAAGCCTAGTATATATATTTGGCTGAAAACTACGTAGAAATATAAGTTCAATATATACTGGTCCCCTTTGTAAAACAAAGTGGGTTCAACTAGACATGACCTACGTGGTAATTTTCCCACATTTCACAATACAGATTGAGCATCATTTTGTTTAGGTTTTGGTAGATGCATCTCTCAGCATTTCTACTGTCTTATTTTTTTGGAAGTGATTTTATATCTTTGCCATCAATGGGGAATCACCAGTTAATATTAACACAAATAAGAGGGAGCATAAGTAAGAGGAAACTACAAAAATAATAGAATATGAAAACATGATATAATTGTAATCTATCTAGGTATAGAATTCTGTCTGAGGCCTACTCTCTCTTTGTTCACATGGGAGATTATACATTGTTAAAGAGACATTAAAGACACAGCTTCACCTGACTGTTACTCTGCTAATCAGGGAATTTAAAAAAGAGTTGAAAATGGGAACTTTCTCCCACTGTGGGTCCATATGATGAGGCCCGTGCTAGTAAACTGTTCAGATTATCTTGGTACCATCCTGAGGAGCCTCCATGCTTCACTCCAAGTTAGTGATTTCCTGGGAGACAGCAACTGAGAAGACCACTGAGCTGAGCCCTGCTCCTGGACTGGATACCCAAGCTGAATTAGGGAATTCTTTACTAGGAGAGTGGTGTTGTGCAAAGTCAGGTGGAGGCTGACCTGGGGCTGTGAGGTCAAAACAAGATGGCCATTTAATGCCAGGCAGAACTTGAAAGAGTTTTCTCCTGGCAAGGAGTGGTGGGGAAACTGCCTCTAGGAAGAGTGGCAGCAAGAGCACGCTAGAGGCGGCTTCTTGCGTGATACAGGAGTGTGTGTGTCCATGTGTGTTTGGTGGGGTGAGGCGCAAGGGACGAGAGGGGTGGCAGGTACATACCATTAAGGGCAGGTTGGACAGCAGGACGAGGTACTAACTGGAGAGGGGAAAAAGATTGATGGACTGCTTGATGTAGATGGCATGGGGTCGGGCTTGCTGGGGACAAGTGGCAGTGTATGGTCATGGAAGCTTAACACAAGGATGGCTGTGCAAATGGTGAGGTCTTTGGGATGAGTCTTCGGGAGGTTGATGGGAGGAAACCACTCAGGAGAGACCCAGAACCTCTTTTCTAAAGACCTGAAGAGACATAGGATCCACCTTCCCCCATGTCCTTGCTCACAAATCAGACTTTGGAAGGTGTCTCTTCCCTTTTCTTCCCCTTCACATTCTTCTAGCAGCTTGTCTGCTCCATCTATGCTCAGAGGATTATGAGTTACAGAGCCTCAGTTCCTGGGGCTATATATACACATAGATTAACTCTATATCCCGGTGCCCCGTGAAACCTTGGTGAAATTCCCACAAGGAATAATCATTGAAATCTGTGGCCTTCTCCGAGGGTCAAGGTTGTAAGTAAAGGACGTGGTCAGCCTTACTTCAATCTTTATATAACCCACACTCAGCCCCGTTGTGGGGATTGTGGAGGCCCTCAGTAATTACAATGGGGTGAATGAATGGAATAGTTCCATATGGAACATCTCGCTCATCTTTTTAACCCATATGACTTAGCTTTGTACCTATCACATTGTAGGTGCTCATTAAATTAAACCAACAAAGCTAGAGTGATTATGATGAGGAAGACTTGGAGAGAAGGTAAAACGAACAAGAAATGTTTTCACTTTATTATACCCAAGGCCTATGTTTCCTGCCTGGATGAATAGTGACTTAAACAATATTTGATTTTTACAGTAGGGGAAGGAAGAAATGATAGAAGAATGGGAAGAAGGGAAAAGGAAGGACATAGGAAGGAAGGTAAGGAAGGAAGGAAGGAAGGAAGGAAGGAAGGAAGGAAGGAAGGAGAAGGAAAGAAAGAAGTTGGGGGACAGGGAGGAATGGCAATGGAGGGAATGAGGAGGGAAAAGGAGAGGAAGTGGCAGGGAAGAATGATGGGTTGAAAGAAAAAAGTAGCCTGCTTAATTTTGTTTATCTCCAGGGCCTACATAGTAGCTGCTGAGTTCATGTATGTTGAATGTTAAAGTTTTGTTTCAAGTGCTCACAGTCACAGATCATACTCTTTTCTGTGTGATTGACTCTTCCCATACATTCTGTCATTTTGGGTGTCTTTGCGTGTGCCCTCCCAGATCCATGACCATTTTCATTCCAGCTCTGCACAGATAGTGGCCTAATGTGGTTCCACATAGCTGCCCTAGCTGACTGCTTATTGTGGGCCAGACTGGATGGTCACAAGCATGCCTGATGCACTGGGAGTCCACCATAAGCCTCAAGGTGTTGAAAAGATTATCTGAGAAATTGGAATTCCCTCAACTAGGCTGTGGTAGGAATGTTGAGGACCAGGTGCCGGGGGCTTTGGAAAGTATACAACCCCTAGGTTTTGGGTGGAAAGTAACGTTGGAATCTGACAGACCAATATTTGTACTCCACACCCATCATTTTCTAGCTCTGTGGCTTCCGGCAATCACTCATTATTTTGGGCCTCAGTTTCCGCATCTAAACCAGAGAGTGTGTATAAAGCTCCTGTCACAGTGCTAGAATTTCATTTATTCAAGAAATCGATGTGACATGCCTGTCATATGTCAGGTGCTGTCATAAATGTCTTGGAAGGCCAGGGATACTTCAATGACCCACTCAGACATCTTTCTTCTCACAGTGTATTCAGTTTAGGGGTCCAAAGCAGGACTTAGTTCTCTTTACCAGTGATGTGTCACCCATCAATTGCCACATCAATACTGCTTAACAAACCACTCCCAAAGGGCAATGCCTTCCAACATCATACTTTTCCTTCTCATCCTGTGTCTTTTGAGTCAGAGGGCAGTTCTGCTCTGAAGGTCTAGCTAAAATCATCTGTTTGTGACTTCATGGGGCTCTCTCTACATTCTGGGTGTGAGTTGGCTCTGCTCCATGTCTCATCCTCCAGCAGGCTAAAACTGTGGAATGATATCATAGTGAACTCAGATCATAAAGAGAGACATCTACAAGCTCTTTTCAAGTCTATGCCTTGAGCACTTGGCTAACATCCCATTGGTGAAGGTGTCACATGACCCAAATCTAGCATCAGAGTAGGCTGGAATACTAGAGTTAGAGGGCAAAAGGCACATATGCAGAGAAGTTAGAAAACAATCCATTCATACAACCACTTACCCTGGTTTTAAGATGACAGTAAGACTCTCAAATACAAAGCAGTTAAGATGGGGGTTTCTGGTTATAGGGTGGTAGTTGGAAGACCAGAAGCTGAGATGGCCTCTAAAGAGGCTCCATGGAGCAGAAAGTGAAACGCCTGCCACTTTAATTTTAAGATGAGGATCACCATGAGCTCTGGAGTGGGACTTGCTGATTCAGGAACAGAGTATTAATAACACTGCCTCCTGACTTCCAGCCCAACAGCCCTCCTGAGCTCAGTACAGGGCCCTGAGTGGAATGATACAGCCTCACAGGCTCCCTTTTCCCTCTTTGCCTCTCAGTCCTCACAAAGAGCTCTGCCTCTGGCCTACAGGATTCTTCCATGCAGGGCGAACTGCTGCAAGCAGGCTACACAGGTGACCGGGCCCAATGCCCTTGTCCTCCCTGCCACCTGGTTGTATTACAGTGAGATTCCTATGTCCATAGTCTACAGAGGTCAACCTAAGGTTAGCTTTTAGAACAGATATAAACATTGTGATTTTAGGCTACTATGTATCATATGAATGAACCTTTTCCTGTTAAGATCATTATTAAAATTTTTTACAGTGAATTGATAAAATTTGGCTTTGGACCTGTCCGCAAATCCACACTGCTCCACTTAGTAAGAACAATGGTGGCACCATCAGTGTATGCTGTATCATTCTAGACTCTTCTGTATACCTTAATTACACACAGAAGTAGGTAGACAGGAATGCAGAAATGACATTGCATGGTTTTGCTAATCTTATTCCGAAGAAATATTTATTGTCAGCAAGCTTGTCCCTATTTCATTCAGTTAAATGGGGCTAATGCCAGTCTTTTCTGTTATTTTTCTTAAAATAAAAATAACAAAGTGTAGAAAGAAGTTGATATCATGTCACTTATTGTGAAAAAAAGGAGAAAAGAAATAATAACATGTAGATGTTATGTGTCTCTTTGTCAAGAACAATGGAAGGATAAACCAGAAATGTATCAAATGGTTACTTTTGAGGTATGGGCAGGGTAAGAAGCTACATTTCCCTGGACGTACTTTGTGTGTTTGTTGTTGACTTTGGAGTTAGGTACTTTTTTTTACATACTATAAAGTAATGTAATAAAAAAGAGTTAAAGACTGACCAGCATGGCTCAGTGGTTCAGCATTGACGTATGAATCAGAAAGTCAAGATACAATTCCCGATTTATGCACATATCCCATTGCAGGCTCCATACCCCATATGCGTCATGCTTGAGGCAGCTGATTAAACATTCTCTCTCATCATTGATGTTTCCATTGCTCTCTAACTCTCCCTTCCTCTCTGAAATCAATAAAAATGATTTGAAAAGAAATTAAAATAAATAACAGAAGGAGTTGACATTTAAGAGTATGTGAAGGTTGGGGTCAATAAACGGAACAAATAAAAAAATATTTCCCTGACTTACATCTTTACTTGCCTGTCCTCGATAGGTAATGGCCTAAGCATATGAAGATCCATGGTAATAAACTTATGAATATGTATTGTGGGTGAGGTTCCTTGATATTTTATGTGTAGTTAATCCTTGAAATAACTTGGGAGATTTAACTTCATGTCCAATTACACGTGTTATTTGTTTCAATATATATATTACATGCTTTAAATGTAGATTATTCTTTGTGTGGTTTTGCACTAACGCCGTTTCTCTAGCTTTCGTAATGTAAGAACATAGTATATAATGTACAATGATCTAATCATCTCTGTATGTTACCAGTATAGGCTTCCAGGCAATGGTATGGATGCATATATTGGTACCTGGGGGGAATCATCATGCTGATTGGATTCTTCACTGCTCTCCATCCTTCATCCTCTTGTGTGCATCTAATCATTGTGAAAATTGGGTCCTATGATAGCCATACCATTTGGATTAAAATGCTTTTGTTTGTCCTGATTCATATGTTGGTAATGAATATGTAAACTTTAAAAAGTATGGGCTCTTTACCTTTTAGAGATGAAGGTATTTTCTCCCATGTATAATGGTTCTTAGGTTTCCATCTGCAGAGGTCAAATCTTCATGTTTTTTCCTTATTTCTTTCTGGATTGCCCTATCCATTTTCTCATACACATAGGGCAGTTCACAAGTTGGGATGCATTTCCTGCTGCAGTTATACTGCTCTTAAGTCTATGCACCTCAGGAGGGAGTGTTTTAGCCATATAGACCATAAAATTAAAAATAGTCAGTATTTAAAGGAAAGTGGGTATTCCTAGAAAAACTCATAAAAAAACAAGCTCATTATCACTGTCTGGTAAAAGGATATTCTTTCACTGAGGACAGCAGAGGGGCAGCAGGAGGAGGAGACAAAATCTATAAAGTTAGTATCTGCTGTGAGGAGTTGCGGTATAATTGTTCTTTTCTCCATCCCCTCCTCTCACCCCGCAGGAAGCAGTGGAGGCCTACTCAGTGAACCTGCACTGCATCGAAGATGTTTCGTGCCAGAGGTGCGACCACAAGTAAGTAGGCCTGCACTTAGCCAACCACCCTGGAGGGCTGAGCAGCATCTGTACAGGTGGCCTTTTCACAGGGGCAGGGTGGATCTGTAAGTGCATCATGAGAAACGTAATGCATAGGCCTCCAGGGAGGCCCTACGGGAACTGCAGTCCTCTGCACTGGCGCCAGGCCCTCTTCTCAGCTGACATTGCCATAATACAACTACCAATAGTAATATCCAGTAATGGGACATTTACTAAGCACTCTTACTGCATTTTCAGGCTATATCCTGCCCTTTACATAATAACATCGATCACTTGACACTCACATCAGGGATAAGAGGTCCTTTTGATGTCCGTTATAGAGGAATTGGGTGAGTCAGTGGGGTACGCCCTGCTAAATGCACCCAGCTGGGCATTGATATAGGTTGGGTACTCTTCCCCAAATCGCGTCAGATAAGATGAATATGCATTTTTGCATGTAAGCTTAGATCTGGGGCTTCTATTTCGTTTCATTTAATGTTATTTATTAGTTTTATGTCTTCAAACTCAGACTTATTAAAAAACTAAATCCACCACAGATATTCAGAGCTTATGGCATTAAAGAGATAAGGATGGGGTTTCTTTGGATGATGACCTATGGCGCCACTGATCCAGGCAGGAAGTGCGTGAGGACATTGTTGAGGGTGGTGGTCACATGGCTCCAGCCTAGTGACACTGGTCCCTTCAGTACCCTGTGGTGGCTCAAGGGCTTTCTGGGAAGTGGGAAGGGGCGTTGGCTATCACTGTGATGGCCACTACTGTGCTGGTAGCTGGTGGAGACAGCAAGGAAGTTAAGTTCATTTATTGTCATGGGGCTCTGGGATTAATCTTCCACCCCTGGGACTTACGCATCTCATTCCACCTATAGAAACCGGCCCACCTTCCAACTCACCCATCCATCCAGGCGCTAATTTTGACCAGTTCCATCGGCTCATTTAATGAATATTTTTTATGTAAGTATATTTTGGCATTCATATATTTGTATTATCTTCAGTTGTACAGGCATAGTGATTTGGCCCCTTATAGATCTTGACAATGGGATCATCTCAATAAATCTAGGAACCATCGATTCACGAGACAAAGTTAATTGCCTACCCTATGTGGAGAAGCCTGTGGAGTTGATACTGCCTGAGGACACCCCACCCCATGGGTTTACTTTGGGACATTAAGGATGATTCTCTGCCTTCCAGCTGTCAAGAAATTTGTCAGGTTAGAGATAAGTGGATTCTGCTCCCCTGATCGGAATTCTCATATAAGCTATTGACTCCAGTTTACTTTGCCCATTCCAGCACACAATGCTATTTCATTGTATTTTGAGATTGAACTTGCCCATTGTTTCTAGTTGGATTTCTACAGGTATAACACACTGACATTAATTCAGTGTGGGAAAAAGGGTTTTGCGAAAGTCGTCTACAGTCATTGTCTGTTTTTGCTGCCTCAACATGAGGATGTGCAAAAAGTTTTGGTTAACTAAATTCTGGAGAAGAAATTTTGCCTGAGTGGAAAATACAACACTGATAATGGTGGTAAGATCGCTGTGTGCAAAGCTTGTAGCAAGCTCTGGATGTCAAAAACCAGAGTGGGCAAGAAAAGTCTTTTGTTCTATGTCAAATTAAAATGGAGAACAATTTAGTTCTAAGGCAAAATTATAAAGAATTTGGAATACCAAAAGGCACTTTTAAAAATCAGGTTAAGGAAGAGTGTGGTATCTATTTAATTATGGGCTTCTTGTTTCACATTGAAATTCGTAATTTGTTTTTGGGATCAAAAGGATATTGTTACTAAAACATTGCCACAGATCCTCTTCACCTTTAGAAGAAAGTTTGGACAGGTTTTGAGAGGACTTACAGGGTCAGCTTCTTTCCGCAGGAGATTGTTAATGCTTTGTTTTAAAATTAACAGGAGAACACCGCGGATGAGGCAAATTGATTGGCAAAAACAAATCTAGAAAGCTAGGCATTGTGTTTAACATGAATCTAGGAAAAAAATGCAAAATCTGTCATTTTCTGATGTCCGTTTTTAATTTTGGGAAAAGAAAATGTGTCAGAATATGTACTGATATTTTCCCAAAGCAAATAGGAGGTGGGGGGGAGGGAGACACACAATGGTGATCCTGTTAGATGGAGGACCACTCCAAATGGGCTAAGAAATGTCCTCAACTTGTTCCAGGACTTTCTTTCCAGGTTTTCATTTAATCTAAAATTTTGTAGTGTATCCTAAGTTATTTCCCATTGGAAAATTATAATTCGCTATAGAATCTCAAAATTGTTCAAACGTAAATAAACTAGTATCTATACTAATAAAAGGGCAATATTCTAATAAGAGCTAGAGACCTTCTGGACATCCTTCTGGTCAAAGCCTTGGGATTTGGTGGACCAAGGGAGAGTTGGTTAGGAACTATCAGGCCAGCAGGGGAGTGCAGTTGGGGTTGAGCAGTCTGGCAGGGGGGGCCAGTTGGGGGTGATCAGGTTGGTGGGGTGGGGCAGTTGGGTGCAAGGAGGCCAGAAGTCAGGGCACTTGGGGGTGACCAGGCCGCAGGGGGGCAGTTGGGGATTAGAAGGTCGTCAGCAGGAGGCACTTGGGGTCAACAGCCTGGCAGGCAGAATGGTTAGGGGCGCTCAGGCATGCAGGCAGGTGTGTGGTTAGAAACTATTGGTCCTAGATTTCAAGAAGGATCCCAGATTGTAGAAGGTGCAGGCCAGGCTTAAGGGCCCATACCTGTGCACCAATTTTGTGTACCAGTCCACTAGTATCTATATATATATAAAAGCCTAAAGGGCTGAATGACCAAATGATGGAACAACCAAACAACAGCTTGACCAGTTGCTATGATGCCCACTGATCACCAGGGGACAGGCTGTAAACAATGGAGCTGCCCCTGGTGGTCAGCACTCTCCCATAGCCAAGATCCTGTGACTTACCAACCTCCTGAGGTCGCTTCTTCACCCCTGGCCAGCTGGCCAAATTCCTGTGGTCTCTGGGTGAGACTGCCCCAATGAGAGCCAATCCTGGGCAAGGCTGAGGGCCCCCACCTGTGCATGAATTCATGCACCAGGCCTCTAATTTATTATAGAGGTCCTCATTGAAGGAGGGGGCTGGGCCCAGCAAACTTCCCCAGCAGAAAACATGTGGTCATTTTGAAATCAAGTGGTTAAAATAAACCTGTTTTAGGGAAAGAATGCAACTAATTTGTATTTAAATGGCTCCGGGCTCGCTTCCAGAACCATTGGTAACTTAAAACTTTGCAAGTTTAGAAAATAATTCTTTTATTACCTCTGAAAAAAATTTTAAAATACAAACTGTATTGTTTACTGGTTTAATTAAATAGGAGGATCAATTGTGTGGTCACAACACAATTTTTCATATAAAAACCAGTTTAACTGTAATCTATGTACTTTAGCAATTATAAAAATATATAATATAACCTTTGGGATTAGCTAAGAACACCTTGGGACAGGCAAATGTTGGCAAGAATAACTCTAAAAGCTAGTCATTGGAAAGTGACATAGCAAAAAATAAAAATCTGTGATTTTCTACTAAGCATGTCTTTAATTGGGAAAAGTAGCATGCAGAATCAGGTATTGAAATATATATATATATATATATATATATATATATTTATATTATATATATATATATGTCCTATATATTTATGATGGTCTTTGCAAGTTAAATTTCAAGATTTTGACCAAGGATAACTTTGGGACATTTCACGGGCCCTAAAAAGTTTTCAAAAGTCTGTTCTCTCATGAGGGAAATATTTTTTAATTTAGCCAATTTAATGGACCTGAAATCACGTGGAAATCTTAATCAAATGAAAGTTAATAAATATATTCTCTTTATATACATATATTTTAAAAGATATGCATTGTTAGCATTTCAGGATGGGAAATACATGTTATTAAATATTTTTTAGTAAAGCCAAAATTTTTAAACATTGAATTTTAGCAATGGAGATTTAAATATATAACGCCCCAGGCAGCCTGCATTTGAAATGGCTGAGGGTGAGGCAGCATTTGTATCTCATGGATGCAAACCTATAAATTTGCTTGCTGTACTTTTTCTACAATGATACCTACTTTTATTTCTTAATAAGATATTTTTTAAATTATGATCTAGGACTCATATAATTTCAGGTATACAAGAAGCCAATATGTTCAATACAAAAAACAAGTAAAAAATTTTGCCTACTGCAAGTCCTTTGAGAAAGTTACTGAAGCCTCCCATAATGCCTCTGCATATGCAAATTAGCTGAAATGAATGCTGTTTAAAAATACTTAATTTCAATACTTAATAAAAAGAAATTTAAAAATTTTAAGATTTCTCCCATTACTATTTACAGAGTAAACAGAAACTTTTTATTCAAACATTAAATCTCATAATTAATAGTAGTCATCATGAATGCAAAGAGTGTCATTTAATGTATAGATCTGGCCTTGCATTATCAATAAACACTCAAAACAAAGAAAAGGATGTTCTTTCACTGAGGAAAGCAGAGTGGCAGGAGGAGGAGAAAGAATCTATAAAGTTAGTATCTGCTGCGAGAACTTGGGGTGTAATTGTACTTTTCTTCCCCACACCCTGCAGCCTGCAGTGGAGCTATTGGAGGTGGACACAGTGAACCTGCACTGCATGGAGATGTACTTGCAGAGGTGCGACCACAAGTACTGGTACCTTATTCCCACTAACCTGTAGGAGCTGAGCAACATCACTTACAGGTGGCTTTCAAAGGGGCAAGGCTGGATGTGTAAAGGATCATGGGAAACATAGAGCATAGGCTCCAGGGAGCCCTACTGCAACTGCAAGCTCAGCAGCTGGCACCATGCCCACTCCAGCTTACATTGACCATAATACAACCACCATAGTAATTTCAGTAATAGAGGACATTTACTAAGGACTTACTGCATTTCAGGCTATATACTGGCCCTTTACTAAATAACATCATCTCACTTGACACTCACAACAGGATAGGAGGTCATATGATGTCCTTTCTAGAGTAAATGGAGAGTCAGAGGAGTACCTCCCTGCTAAAAGCACCCAGATGTGCATGAAAGGGTGGAACTCATCCCCAAAACTGTCAGACTCTACGTTAATATGCACTTTATTTCATTAAGCTAAGATCTGGGGCTTCTTATTTCTTTGCATTAAAATGTATTATTATTTTTATTTCTTAAACCAGACTTACTAAAAAACTAAATCCACCACAGAAATCAGAAGCTTATTGGCATAAAGAGAAGAGGATGGTGTTTTTTTGGATGTTGACCATATGGCACCACCTGATCACAGGCAGGAATCTGGTGAGGACATTGTTGAGGATGGTGGTCACAGGCCCCAGCCCAGTGACACTGTCCCCTGCAGTACCCTGAGGTGGCTCCATGGGCTTTCTGGGCAAGTGGGAAGGGGGGAAGGCTGTCACAGTGCAGGCCCACAACAGTGCTGGTGGCTGGAGACAGCAAGGAAGAAAGTCAGTTATTGGTCAGAGGGCTCTGGAGTAATCTTCCACCCCAGGACTTACTCACTACTCCTCCTCCAGACAACCTGCCCACCCTTCCACTCACCCATCCATCCAGTCGCTTATTGACCAGTTCATCTCTCCTTTAAAGAATTTTTTATGAAATTATAGTTGGCATTCAATATTATATTAACTTCAGTTGTACAGCATGGTGATTTGTCACTTATAACCCTGACAATGGGATCATCACAATAAGTCTAGGAACCATCTATCACTATGCAAAGTTAATAGCATTCCCTATTGGAGAAGCCTGTGGAGTCTGCTACTGCCCTGGGAACCCCCTCCCTCCCCGGTCTCCATGGGTTACTCTGGACATTAAGGATTTTTCTCTTCCTTCCAGCGTCAAGAAATTCTCAAGGATAGAAGAGTTGCTGTGCTACCCTCCTAGGACCTCCAAACAAGCTCTCTGAATCCAATTTACTTTGCCCATTCCAGCACACAATGCTATTTCATTGTATTTTGAGATTGAACTTGCCCATTGTTTTTACGTGGATATTTACACTCAGAACACACTCGAATTAATTCAGTACGGGATAAAGGGTTTTGCTAAAGTCATCTTCAGTCATTGTCTGTTTTTGCTGCCTTAACGTGAGGATGTGCAAAAACTTTTTGATGTCTAAAGTCCTGAGTCTTGCCGAGACCGGTTTGGCTCAGTGGATAGAGCGTCGGACTGCGGACTGAAGGGTCCGGGGTTCGATTCGGCAAGGGCATATACCTTTGGCTGCAGGCACATCCACAGTGGGGGCGTGCAAGAGGCAGCTGATCAATGTCTCTCTCTCATCGATGTTTCTGACTTTCTATCCCTCTCCCTTCTGCTCTGTAAAAAATCAATAAAATATATTAAAAAATAATAATAAATAAAGTCCTGAGAAGTAATTTCACCTGAGTGGAAAAAGCAACACTGATAATGAGGGTAAGATTCACTGTGTGTAAAGCTTATAGCAAGCTCTAGAAGTCACAAACCAGAGTGGGCAAGAAATTCTATTGTTCTAAATCAGATTATAATGGGGAACAATTTAGCTCTAAGGCAAAATTATGAAGAATTTGGAATACCAAAAGGCACTTTTAAAAATCAGGTTAAGGAAAGAGTGCTATTATCATATTTAATTATGTGGCTTCTTGTTCACATTGAAATTCTAATTTGTATTTGGGATCAAAAGTATATAGTTTCTAAAAAGCCACCAGATCCTCTGCACCTTTAGAAGAAAGTTTGGACAGGTAGAGAGACTAAAGCTGTCAGCTCTTTCCCCAGGAGATTCTTTAATGCTTTGTTTAAAAATTAACAGAGAACATCTTCGGAGAGGCAAATGCTGGCAAAAACAAATCTAAAAGCTAGTCATTGCTATGGAACCTGAAATACTAAAAAATTCAAAATCTGTCATTTTCTCTGTCCTTAATTTAATTTGGAAAAGAAATGTGTCAGAATCATGTACTGAATTTTCCCAAAGCAAATAGGAGGTGGAAGAAGGGAGGGAGACACATGGTGATCCTGTTAGATGGAGGACCACTCCAGAGTGTGCTAAGAAATGTCTCACTTTTACCAGGATTTTTCTTTCCAGATTCATTATTTAAAAGTTTTAGATAGTTTACCAAAGCAAATCCCTTGGATATTTATAATTCGCTATAGAATCTCAAAATTGTTGAAACATAAATTAATAATATCTATATTAATAAAAGGGTAATATGCTAATTATAGCTAGAGACCTTCAGGACATCCTTCTGGACAAACCCATGGGCTTTGTTGGGCCAAGGCAGAGGTGGCTGGGAGCAATGAGGCCAGGAGGAGAGTGCAGTTGGGGTTGAGCAGTCTTGTAGGGTTGGCCAGTTGGGGTGATCAGGTTCGTGTGGTGGGGCAGTTGGGTGCAAGCTGGCCAGCAGGCGGTGCACTTGAGGCTCATCAGTCCAAAGGGGGGCTTTGGGGGTTAGAAGGTTATGGGCAGGGTGCAGGTGGGGGCAACAGGCTGAGAAGCAGAATGGTTAGGGTCAATCAGGCAGGCAGGCAGTTGTGTGTTTAGAAACCAGTGGTCCTGGATTTCAAGAGGGATGCCATATTGAAGAAGATGCAGGCCAGGCTTAAAGGCCCCTACCTGTGCACCGATTTTGTGTACCAGGCCCCTAGTGTCTATATATATAAAAGCCTAAATGGCTGAATGAACAAATGTTGGAACAACCAAACGACAGCTTGACTAGTTGCTATGATGCACACTGATTTACAGGGGAAAGGTGATAAACACAGGAACTGCCCCCAGTGGTCAGTACACTCCCATAGCCAAAATCCTGTGACTTGCTAACCTCCTGAGGTCCTTTCTACAGACCTGGCCAGCTGGCCAAACTCCTGTGGTCTCTGGCCAGACTACCCAATTAGAGCAAATCCTGGGCCAGGTTTAGGGCCTCCACCTGTGCATGAATTCATGTACCTGGCCTCTAATTTATTATAGAGGTCCTCATTGAAGGAGGAGGCTGGGCCAGTCAAACTTCCCCAGCAGAAAACATGAGGTCATTTTGAAGCCAAGTGGTTAAACTAAACCTGTTTAGTAACTGATTTGTATTTAAATGGCTACGGGCTGGCTTCCAGAACCATTGACAACTTAAAACTTTGCACGTTTAGAAAATAATCCTTTTACTATCTCTGAAAAAAAATTCAAAATATATTGTTTACTGGTTTAATTAAGAAGGAGGATTAATTCTGTGGTCACAACACAATTTTTCATATAAAAACCAGTTTAACTGTAATCTAAATGCTTTAGCAATTATAAAAATATATAATATAACCTTTGAAATTTGCTAAGAACAGTTTGGGACAGGCAAATGTTGGCAAGAATAACTTTAAAAGCTAGTCATTGCTATGGAAAGTGACATAGCAAAAAATAAAAATCTGTGATTTTCTACTAAGCATGTCGTTAATTTGGAAAAGTAACATGCAGAATCAGGTATCGAAATATATATATAATGATGATCTTTCCAAGTTAAATTTTAAGATTTTGACCAAGGATAACTATGGGACATTTCACGGGCCCTAAACACTTTTCAAAAGTCTGTTCTCTCATGAAGGAAATATTTTTGAATTTAGCCAATTTAATGGACCTGAAATCACGTGGAAATCGTAATCAAATGAAAATTAATAAATATATTCCGTTTATATACATATATTTTAAAAGATATTCAGGTGTTAGCATCTCAGGAAGGTAAATACAAGTTATTAAATATGTTTTATTAAAGCCTATATTTTCAACATTGAATTTCTGCAATGAAGATTTAAAGACAAAACGCCTCAGGCAGCCTGCATTTGAAATCGGGTGGGGGTGGGGCTGCATTTGCACCTCATGGAGGAAAAGGTATAAATTTGGTTGCTTTACATTTTCTATAAAGAAACGTACTTTTATTACTTAATAAGATATTTTTAAAATTATGATCAAGGTCTCATATAATTTCAGTTATATGAGGAGCCAATATTTTCAATATAAAAGCCAAATAAAAATTTTTGCCTACTGCAAGTCCTCTGAGAAAGTTACTGAGGCCTCCCATAACGCCACTGCATATTCAAATTAGCTGAAAAGAATGCTGTTTAAAAGTAGATGTTAGTTCTTAATAAAAAGGAGAAATTTAAAAATTTTAAGATCTCTTCCATTAATATTTATAGAGTGAACTGGAAATTATTATTTAAACATTAAATCTGATCATTAATAGTAGTCATCATGCATGCAAAGGG
Organism: Antrozous pallidus; assembly: GCA_027563665.1. Classification (NCBI taxonomy): domain Eukaryota; kingdom Metazoa; phylum Chordata; class Mammalia; order Chiroptera; family Vespertilionidae; genus Antrozous; species Antrozous pallidus. The sequence goes on along the minus strand of JAOAOB010000042.1, from coordinate 92,237 downwards.
AGTCATTTAATATATAGTTCTGGCCTGGCTGTATTGACCAGTACCCAAGCAAAAGAAAGAGCAAAACCAATAAACCATGTGAGTCCTTTATGTTCCTTGTTGTAATAAAGTGTAAATAAGTTCTTTCTAAATGAAATTGTTTAAGTGAGTCCTATAAACCACCCCGAAAGGGAATTAAGAATAATTTTCTGTATATGAATGGAGAGTTGCATTTAATAATCAATATATTATGGCCCTAAAAGAAAAGTAAGTGATGTGCATTTTATCTCTATAACAAAATTTATTGTATATAAAAATGCTCAAAGACCAATAGCAGGAATTTAACTAGTGTCATTTACTGTCCAGAGCTAAGGACTAGTGAAGTTTTAAAATAAGACTTATTTCAGACTAATTTAAAATGGAGAATTAAAATAAGTGAATATTCAGGAGAACTTTCTTGTACTGGGCAGGGAACTATTCTTTAAGCATTAATTCATTTTGTATTGATAGTTTATCTCATAGTAAAACTATTTATAATGCAATGAATCCAGAGCAGTCATATTTCTGTGAAAAGAATTAAATTAAAAGCTATCAAGAGTGCATTGCAGGATTTCCAAACGCCTCTTAATCTTATTTAAATTTTAAAAAAGGGAGATAGTGGAATATTTCTATATGTAAATTACATCAAGAAAGTTTTTACTTTAAAATTATTTTTCCACTTGTAATGCTGATGGCAAGACATCCATGAAAACACACATGGTGTCAGAATAAGCCAAAGGAAAATTGTTTGGGCAAAAATCAAAAGATCCTGAGTCTAATTGATAGAAAAGATTCCTTAATCAAACTTTGGTTGACAATATGCTTCTATATTTTCAGAAAAATTCTCCCAGGCCATGTGGATTCCTGAAGCAACAGATCTGAGAGAGGAACTAATCAGAATAATCCAGCCACAGATGGTAGAGGCCCCAAGCAACACGCAGATGAGACAAGGGAGAAAGAGTCCAGAGATGGAGATGATAAAAAGGCCTTGCCATGCTGGCATGCAGCAGCTGTGTGTCACTGCAGGTTGCCTAAGATCAAGCCAAAGGAAGTCTGACCTGCAATTGCTCACCATTTGTTCACCATGGAGAACAGAAATGTCACTGATGGCATGAAAACATTAGAAATTGTTGGACATTACAAAAAGGACTCAAAGAACTGTTGGCCCAGAAAGAAACTTACTGCAGACTCATTCCTTTGATGCCGGGCAGCAATTGTAAGGGACATGAAAAAACTTTATCCTTTCCAATGAATTTAAAAATCTTTTCAGAACCCAAGCTCTACAAATGACATACATTCTTGTGAAATTTGTAAAATCAAAAAGGGTGACATGTTGGAGGCTCATTCCAGCATGTCACAAATCCTAGGTGTTTCCTCAAGGGGTTGATGGAACCTAGAGGCTACAGCCAGGGTGAAGATACATATATTTGTGTATTACAACAACTGAAAAGCATTTTCCCAAACCTGAAAAAGATGCATAAATGATTCCTTGCTGCCAGACAGTTGAGGGCATCTTCATCTACATGTTATTGCCTCCTGCTGGCCAAACACAAGAAGAGCCAAAGGCAGTTTCCCCCAAACTGACCATGCCTACTTCATGCTAAACCTTAACCTTTGATATGTATATCTGCTTTGTTTTAGGGCAACTTGTGTTAATGAAGATCTAAGGGTCCAGAGACACAGAGAACTTGGTTACCGAAGCTAAGCCCTCCTCTGGCTCCCCCATGATTTACAAATTTATATTATTATTCTAGTGTCTTCATTAATTTACACATAGCACCATCTCCATATTCCTGAACCGTTCTAGATGCTAGAGAAAGGCCCTGGCATATTTCATCTATTGTGAGTGTCACAGTGGAAAAAGAAAACCACTCAAGGAATCAAGGTCTGAAATTATGAAACAGATTTACCACATTTTTATAATTTTAAAATGTTTTTTTGATTTTTAAAGAGAGAGAGAGAGAGAGAGAGAGAGAGAGAGAGAGAGAGAGAGAGAGAGAGAGAGAGAGAGAGAGAGAGAGAAACCTGGATGAATTGAAATCATAGATTGATTAGCTGTCCTCTGCATGGCCCCCCTGGGGATTGATCCCAAGATCCGGGCATGTGCCCTGACTGGGAATCAAACTGGGGACTTCTTGGTGCAAGGATCCAGGCTCAAGCACTGTACCACAGTGACCAGGAAGTTTACTACATTTTTAAACAACCACCTAGATAAAGTCAATGTCTAATTTAAACACAAACACTTAATAAACATTTCTTAGGTTAGTGAAGTGCAATTGTCACAGATAGAAATTGAGTTGGATCAAATTAGGCTAGAAAATATGAGGAAAAGGAATGGAATTATCAAAATGCAGGGCAGGTAAGATTGGCTGCATGAAAACCCAGAAGGGAGAAATCTGTGCAGATAATGTGCGAATGGCAAAGAAAAGTTGCTGTAAGATTTACTCATATCACAACCTTTAAGAATGAGTCCTTTTGAATTTTTAGTGGCATAATTAAAACAAGTCCTTAATACAATTCACCAGCTTCCTTTGCAGTTCCTACTCTCCCTTCTTCCTAGGACAGAGACAGGCAACCTTTTGAGTTCGTTGTGTCAAAATTTGTCAAAAAAATGAGCATAACTCGGGTGGTATGTCAAATGTAGAAAAAATTATAATTTCATGATATTTATAGTTTGAATAACAAAAATGTATAATCGTAATATATAGCTGTATTTAATAAACCAAAAACTAACTATTTAACATACCTGCTTCATGACTTCTTTGTTCATTGGTCAGTCGGTTTCTTTTGTTGGTCTTGATATTATTTAACTTGTGTGGGGTGCCATGAACTAAGAGAAGTGAGGGGGAGGGGCAATTCTGTAAATAACTTCCCTTTAGTGACTTTTTTGTTGCTGAATTTCATTGGCTAAACCTTCAATTGAAAGTTGGTATTTTGTACACTTCAAGCCCAAATAAGCGCTACTATCTGCATCTGTCAATCTGTTTCTTTTGTTGATTTTGATATTATTTAACGCTGAGCATAAGGTCTCACAAAAGTACATAGAGGGGAAAATTGTGAGTAAAGCCACTGTTATATTTTTCAGGGTGCTAAAAGTGTCTAGTAATCAGTTCCAGGCACTCCAAATTTCCTGTTCCTTGTGGCACTCCTCTTGATTCTCCAAGAGGCATCTTTCCAGATCATCAAGCTTTGATCTCAAGTTGACAAACACCTGAGCCCAGATGCTGCCTTGAAATTCTGCAAGTTGCATCTCCATATCATCAATTTGCATCCATTGGAAACCATTTAATAGCAAACTACTGTAGGCTAACACATCAGCATACTTAATTATATTTATGGTCTGTTCTAGGCTTCTAAATTGATTAAATCTATCACTGAACTGTTTAAGGAATGAGGCTAAAACATGCTTTTACATTATATGTAAGGGTTCCATTTCATTTGGTACAGCTTCACTGGCCTTTTCAAAAGACTTTGTATCTCAATGAAAATACTTATAAATTTCAGCTTCTACATCTTGCTTGTAAATTTCCAGTGTCTACACTACACTACAGCAACTGCACCTGGGGCTACTGCACCTGGCTGTGCATGCAGTAGCCAAGGATGAATTCTCCTTCTTGGCATGTGGGCCCATATATTTCTGTATGTGGCCCCATGTGGATGCGTGTCATCGAAAATGGGTACGCGTGTCAATACTGACATGCCTGTCATAGGTTCACCATCATGGTCCTGGGCAGTGGGAGTGCTTTTGCAACTAAAATAGTAATTTATTACCTCCCCCAGGAGGGGGCGAATGAGAAACACGTCCTAAAAACTTTGGAAATAGGCAGGCTATTTCACATCAGTCTGAAATATGAATTGTTCATCCATTCAACAAGAATTGATTGTCTGCTCTGTTAAAGGTGCTGCCCTGGCTGGAGGAGGGACAATGCTAACAGGGCGGATAGGATCTCTACCCTCAGGGAATTGGCAACCTAATAGTAGCCAGAGTGGAGGGACACTGAGGGGGGTTAAAGGGACAGATCACAGAGGCAAGATGTGCGAAGCAAAATGGGGACTTCAATATTTTACAATTATTCCTTCAGACCAAGTCGTCACGGTTTTTGCTTGAAATGTAGTAACTCAACATAATATGGCTCCCTGAAGCAGACATGAATGATGTTTTTGTGTTCACCCTGCTCCCTATGGCAGCAGGACAGGCCATTGAGCTTGGTTACAATCCAGTGCATTTGATAGGTGCTTTCCAAGGGCTCCGACCCAGACTAGTTAACTTCATCTAGTGTGGTGGCTCCATGTGTGAGGCAAAGTTACAAACCCTTGAGAAATAATATGTATGAGGGATTGTTACAATGATATCATTAAAGGGAGAGAGGGAGGTTGCTGGTGACATAGATAGTGGTCTTCAGACCTCCAAAGGGATGTTAGGCCAGGAAACCTTTCTCTGGATTTGAGCCCCAAAATACTGGTAGGTTCCTAAAGCAAAATGGAAGAATCATCCTAATGACCAGGAGTAACCTTATGTTCATGCTGCTCTAAAACAAACACACAGAGGGAACACTGTGCTCTGTGGGGCAGGGAACCCAAGGAAGCAGAGGTTCAATTTTCATTTTCAGTTTCCCTGATATTCCCGAGTTTGGATGTCAGGTGAATGAAAAAAAAAGTCCTGAGAGCTCACATGCAGAGGAAGTGCTTGTGAGGAAATATGCGCATTATTATGAGCAAGGGGGATGGAGGGGGTGTCTGCTGAATCCACCTCTAGAAAGAAGCTGAGGCTTTATTAGTGCAGAGCAGAGTCTGCTGCGGCTCAGGGAGCACATGCGCACAGCCCGGAGGCACACCTGATAAGCAACAGCCCAGGATAAGAAAGTCCAAGCTGCCAAACATGCAAATGCAGACATGACCATCATTACCAGTTCCACTGTCTGGAGTGCTAGATCAAAGCTAGCTAGCCTGCCAGCAAATGAGAGACACTATCGGGCAAAAGGAGGGAGAGATGACAGTGGCCATCTGGGCATTCTGGGCCACGGGGGTCCCTACCTCGCGTGGTCGAGGGGGCCCCGAGGTCACAGGAACTCAGGAAGTCCACTCCATGGATTTGGAATGGCTGCATTCCCTCTGGGCTGGCAACATCCCTCTGCTCTGGACCAAGTTCCGCGCGGCCACCAGGGGGCGCATAGGGAAAGGGGCCAGGCTGGTGCTGTTTCCAATTGGACAACACTGGGGGGACCTGGCCCCTACTCCCAGTCCCAGGCCCACTCGCCTCAGCTAGTGACCCGGCCTCGGGGGTTTCCCAGGCCCTTCTGCTGGACACTGCGGAACGGAGCGCGTGCAGCACAGCAGAGGTCGGCAAAGGACATTGTTCCAGCTCCTCCATTTGGTCCCTCCAGCTCAGCTGGGTCCAGCGAGGCACAAGCCAAGCTGCTTAAGTCCGCTGACCTCAGGGGCTGGGGGCGGGGCCAGGACTGGATTGGTCCTCCTGGCCTCAGGGACAGGGCAGACTGGGGTAGCAGGAGGGAGGGAGAGAGAGAAGATGGGCAAGGCCTGGACAGAGTTTTCCTTCCATGCTTGGTGCTCTCAGCTAACAGCCTGCCAGGCGAAGGGGTGCTGCTTAGGTCCCCCAGTACCTCAGCCTCCGAGTGGAAATCCAAAAGGGAGTCCTGGTCTGCGGAGCAGAGGGTGCAGCTGGGACCTGGACCAGGCCTGAGGTCTCCTACCACAGCTCCCTGGTTTTCTGTCTACACTGGTCCTTCCCTCCTAATACTCTCACCTGTGATGTTGTGTTCCAAATAGGCAGACAGCTCTGGCAGAGGAATGCATTGTTCACAGGCTTGTTTTTTGTTTGTTTGTTTTTTCTCATTTTGTTATGAATCCGCCCACATTTTGATGTCTCTGAGGGTTTATTCTGATAGCAGCGTGGTCGCTTACAGATTAACAGAATGTTAGTGTTGAAGAGACCCTGGAGATCTATTAATGCAGGGATCTGTAACATCATCTGAACTGCTGAGCCTCAACCTCCGCCTAAAACATATGCACATTTTTGCTGATTTGAGTTTGTCCTGGGCATTGGGACTACAGTTCTTTATCAGATTCCCAGAAGTGTTTGTAATCCAGTAAAGATCAAGAAATGAAGCTCCCAGGAATGAAAGCAGTTGCCAAGGTCACTCAGGCAATGCTAGAGTTATGGTTACAAGTCACACCAGTCTTCCATATACTGTCCCAAGGGAAAGGCACAGTGTTACTTTAATACTAGACTCAGTGTACGAAATTCATGAAGGCAGGGGGTGGGGATGTCCCTGTCCAATCTGGGACCCCAAGAGGGCTGTTGGACATCCCTCTAACAATCAGGGACCTCTGGCTGCTATCTGCTTGCATGCCTGTCAACCTGATTGCCCCCTAAACATTCCCCTACAGTCCTGATTGATATCTATCTGCTCCCCTGTTGGTCTGGTCAACCACAACTGCCCTCCCCTGCTGCCACAGGGCTCTCTGACCAGGACTGTCTCCTCCTAGTCTTACAGAGCCTGGGGACCCCTTGGCTCACAGTGTGGAGCAGCCACCGGACTCTGTATTTGCTGTGCACGCTGTGATCTTGTGGTGGCCATCTTGTTACAGTGTCACATGAGGATGTAGAGCAAGGGCCTTTTGCCAGCTAGGCTTTTATTATATAGGACTAGTGGCCCAGTGCACGAAATTCGTGTACATTAAAAGGATATTAATTAGAGGAAATAATTTAATATTGCTATTTGCTCTTTCTCTATAACAGAAGTATCAGACACTAAAGAGAATTAGTAAAATATATATGAAAATCTTCCTCTGGTCAGAGTCTTGGGTGCACCATGGGACCCAAAGTCAAGTCCCCGCTCACTCACATGTGCCAGAAAATCACATGAGACCCAGATCCAGCCACTCCTGTTTCCCCCATTGGGATAGTCCAGACCCGGCCAGCCCCACCCTTGTCAATCCCCACAGGGCAGAGGCACACTCGGGTCCTCTGGCCAAACACCAGGATGGGGGCTGTAGTCTGAGGTATGCCATCAAGTCCCACCATGTGGGAGACACCACATGAGATCCCCTGTCAAGTCCTGCTGAGTAGGGGGCATGGCCTGTGGTCCCCCATAAAGCCCTACCAGGCAGAGGAGCACAGACTCAGGGCCCTCTGGCCAGCACTGGGAGGTAGTTGCAGCCTCAGGTCTCCAGTCAATCCCTACAGGTTGGGGGTGCAGACTCTGGTCCCATGTGAATCCCTGCTGGGTGGGGTGCACAGCCTGAGGTCCCCTGTCAAGAACAGCCAGGCAGGAGAGGCACGGCCTCTGGTCCCGTGGCCTGGTGCTGGGGCAGAGGGTATGATCTGAGGTCCCTCAGCCTGGTGCTGGGGTAGGGGTGTGGCATGAGGTCCTCTGTCAAGCCCTGCCTAGTGTGGGTGCAGCCTGGATTCCCCTGTCAAGCTCTGCCAGATTGGGAGTTTGGCCTGCAATCCCCTGATGATAGGAAAGGGAGGTTCAGGTATGTAAGCACTTTAATGGAGATTTGGAATCTTGATTTGTATTGGTACAACTATGGTCCCAGGAAATACCTGTTTCATAGATTTTTCCTAATGTCACACCTCCAATTTTGCCAAGATGGAGAATTATCATGGGATGGCTGCAGACCCCAATATCAATATTGGAGAAACTATTGAGGAAAACCATCAGGAAACTAGGAAATAATGAGAAAGAAGAAGAAGAAGAAGAAGAAGAAGAAGAAGAAGAAGAAGAAGAAGAAGAAGAAGGAGGAGGAGGAGGAGGAGGAGGAGGAGGAGGAGGAGGAGGAGGAGGAGGAGGAGGAGGAGGAGGAGGAGGAGGAGGAGGGGGAGGAGGAGGAGGAGGAGGAGGAGGAGGAGGAGGAGAAGAAGAAGAAGAGGAAGAAGAAGAAGGAGGAGGAGGAGGAGGAGAAGAAGAAGAAGAAGGAGGAGGAAGAGGAGGACGAGGAGGAGGAGGAGGAGGAGGAGGAGGAGGAGGGTGAGAAGGGGGAGGGGAAAGAGGAGGAGGAGAAGGAGGAGGAGGAGGAGGAGGAGAAAGACACAGGGAAATCTCTATGCTACAGTGAATGCTGTCTTGAACTGGTGTGTGTGCGTGTGTGTGTGTATGTATGTGTATTTAGCTCATCACTATTTTATAAGTCATGTAGGTTTGTGTGTCACCAGCACCGTCAATACAGTGAATATTACGGTGCTATGAGGGTCCTCGTGCTTCCCACTCACTCCTGCCCCCAATTCCTGGAAATGTATTCCCCATTTCTATATTTTCATTTCAAGAATGTTGTATCAATGCAATCAGACAGTATGTAACCTTTAGGGATTGACTTTTTTCATGCAACATAATTCTCTGTCAATCCATTCAAGTTGTTGTGGGTATTAGCAGTTGATTCTTCCTATGGTGAGTAGTGGTTCCATGGTATGGTGCCCTACATTGTACTTACGTCTCCTCCTCTTGATGGATAGGGGTTTGTTTCCAGGTTTGTTGGCTATTACAAATAAAGGTGCAATGAACATTCCTGTACAGGATTCTATGTGACCATAAATTATCATTTCTTTGCGGTAAGTGCTCAAGCATGTATTTGGTGAGTTCTATGGTTAGTTTTAGAAGAAACTTATAAATGCTTAGTTTATAAGAAACTGCTAAGCTATTGCAGTCAGTGTACCATTTTGTATTCCCACCAGTAATGTACTGTGATCCAGACCTGCATCCTCCCCAGGGTTTGGTGTTGTTACTATATTTATTCACTCAGACTTGTGTGTAAGTGGCATTTTATTGTGGTTTTCATCTGAATTTCCCATAAGGACAGTGACTTTGAATATCTTTGCACTTTTACTTGTAATCTGTGTATCTTCAGTAAAATGTCAGGTAATGCCTCTATTTTCTAATATATTGTTTTTTTTATTGAGTTTGAGATTTCTTTGTATACTGTTCATATAAATTCTTTGTAGAATTTGTGTTTTGCAAATCTTTTCCCTGAGACTGTCCCTTGTCTTTAAATCTTCTAAACAGGGTCCTTTGCAGAACATGTTTAAATACGTTTCATGAGGTAGAATTTCTCATTTTTACATCTATGGATTGTGTTTTGGAATCAGATCTAAGAATTTTTTTTTTTTTGCCCTAGAGTCTGAAGAATTTATCCTATGTTTTTTCTAAAATGTTTATAGTTTTACTTTCTCCATTCAAATCTGTGACCCATTTGACTTTTTTTTTTTTTTTTGTAGACGATGTGTTATTTAGGTTCATGTTCAAAGGTTCACTTGTGCCTATGGATGTCTAGTTATTCCAGGACTGTTTGTTGAAAAGACTCACCTTCATCCAGTAAATCGCTTCTGCATTCATGTTAAAAATCACTGGGGCATGTGAGGGTGGGCCTGTCCATTTCTGGACTCTATTCTATTGCATTGATATATACCACTCTGTACTTTGTAATGTTCTGCTACTGCCTCACTGCAATTTTATGTGTTTTAGTAGTTAAATTTATAAAGGTGAACGGAAGGAGACACCCATACTGTTTTTATACTTGTAATGTTTAAAAAATATTTTTTATTGATTGTTTACAGTGAGGAAGGGGGAGCAATAGACAGCCAGAAATTTCCACGAGAGAGAAACATCAATCAGCTTGCCCGCTGCACATCTACTGGGGATGTGCCCACAACAAAGTACATGCCCTTGGCCAGAATCGAACACATGGGACCTTTCAGTTCCCAGGCTGACGCTCTATCCAGTGAGCCAACCCGGTTTCAGCTATACTTATTATTTTAAAATAATTATAAGTTCACAAGAAATTGCAAAAATAACATAGATCCCATGTCTCCATAACCCGGGCTTCCCTAGTGGAAGACTGTAGTGCATTATGAAACCTGGACTAACTAGATTACAGTCTGTTAGGCTTTTCGCCAGTTTTGCATCTGCTCATGAGTGTGTGCACATATGTGTGTGTTATTTCATCAATGCGACATTCATTTTAATAATGGGATGGCCTCTCAAGAGGCACCGGGAGGCAGAAAGTGAGACCTCTACCCCTTTCACTTTACAGAGAGGAACCAGAGACCTTGAGAGGGGGTTGCTGATTTCAGGAACAAAGAATAAAACTCTGCTTCCTGACTCTCAGCCAATAGTGCTCCTGAGCTCAGTGCAGGGCCCTGAGCCTGGATGATGCAGCCTCACAGGCTCCCTCCTGCTCTTGGTCTCTCGGTCCTCCCAGAGCTGCCCTCTGGCCTCCAGGACATCTTCCTGCAGAGCGACTGCAGCAGCAGGACACAGGTGACATGCCAAAGGCCCTTGCCCTCCCTGCTGCCTGGAGTAACAGTGAACTCGAATGCCCATCAGCTACAGGTCACCTATGGTTTAGCTTTTATAATGGCATAAACATTAAGATTTTAGTTATGCACATATCATGTGAATCAACTTTACCTGTAAGAAAATATTCAAGTATTACAGAGAACATTAAATTTGGCTTTGACAGTCCTTAATCCCCAATTGCTGCCCTTGAAATACCACTGCCATCATCAGTTTGCAATGAATCTTTCCAGACCCTTGTGTATACCTTACATGCAAGAAGTATGTAGACAGAATGCAGAAAATACATTGCAAAGTTAGCCATTCTTAAAATTATTACAGAAATATGTATTGTTCAACAAAATCCTATTTCATTCAGTTAAAAGCAGGTCAATTCATTCTTACCCAATATAATAATGAAACCCACAATGTCCAAAAAGTGTGCATATTCTGTCCCTTTTAAGGTTAAAGGAAAAAATATTAATGTAAACAGAGGTGAGATAGAGAAAGATGCCACCTTCCCCTGAATGTAACTATTTTTGTTGGTTTTGACTCTGGACATAGGTACTTTAAAGAAATTTCATTATAAAATAAACAGAAACATTGGAAACTAAGAGTAAGTGAAGTTGGTGACATAACTACAGAGAGAGAAAAAATATATCAAATGACATAATCTTATATCGTCTGTCCTTGATGGGTCATGGCCACACAAACAACACAAATAATATTTTGAGATGTAATCTGGAGACTTTTCCTTAGTAGTTGTAGTGCAGTTCATCTTTGGACAACATGGGTTTGAACTGTGTAGGTCCAGTTATACATGGATATTGATCAGTAAGTATGTACAGTATTGTAAGTCTATTTATTTTCTCTTATGACTGTCTCACTAATATTTCTCTCCTCTAGCTTTCCTTATTTTAAGAATACAGTATATATTTCACAAAGTAATTTAATCATCCGTTTCTGTTATCAGTAAAGCTTCTTCAAGTCAACAATAGGTTAGTCCTAGTTAAGGTTTGGGAGAATCAAAGTTCTATTGTGTTTTTGAGATCTCCCCCATGTTCTTTAAGGGTCAGCTATACATAAACCACTTTGGAAAATTAAGCCATAATACACACCCACTCAGAAAAATATGCTTTTCCCCCATGTTCTGGTGGAAAGCTACCCAGGAACGCCAAGAGATTTGGGAAAGCAGAGCCCCCTCTCTTTATGTCCTGGGGACACCAGTCCAGAACGCAAAGCATTTGGGGATCCTAGGGCCCCCACTCTGCACTTGCAGGGGTTGACACCTGGCCAGGATTTCTAAGGATCCTGGAAAGCAGAGCTGGGCTCTGCGCATGCGCTGCTCTGACACCTGCTTCTCCACGCCCTCCCCCAAAAAAATGCTAGCAAAGATTTCCAGAAACCAAAGTGCTTCCTTTTTGCACCTGCGCTGTAGATAGAGGTCCAAGGATGATCCTGGAAAACTGCCACCTGTGTGTGGACAGCTGGGTCCTGCTTCCCTTGAGAGAAGCCTTGCCCTCTTTAGAGCTGCCCAGGTGCTTTCGCTCTGCCTGCAGGGCCACCAGGGAAGCAGGGCCACTGCCTGTCAATATGCTCATGGCCATCAAGCCCACCCCGCCCACCCGCAGCACATCAAACCACAGGAGAGACCTGGACCACCTGCACCTTTGCTGGGCCTGGGTCCTCCCTTGTCCTGTGCGCGTGCCCCTCCCCCAGAATTGTGGGAGCTCCTACCTGGAGCCACTGCCAGGGATCAGAGTGTTTCCAGGCTACAGGCATAACTGTTAGCTCTTGGCTTTAGTCAGTTTTGGCTGCTCAAGTTGCTCACTGACTCTCTGTTGGAGGCCAGACCTGTCCCCAGCGCCCAATGGGCGCATTCCTGGCCAGGCTCTGGCGCCGCCCCCCGCCAAGGCCGCCCCCGCCTGCTTTACTGGTGCCCTTAGCTTTGCCCAGGCCAGCTGTGCATGGGCCTACCTGGCTCAGGGTCCCTAATGGCCCTGAGGAAGCAAGGTCTGCCTTTAGGCCCGTTGGCGGCAAGTGGGCCGTCTCTTCCCTGGTTCCCAGGCATGGGCCTCTGTGCAGAAGCGTCTTCTCTCGGGTGCCAGCACATGCAAGCCGCAGGCCACCCCAAGACTCCTCGCTGAGCTCCTGCACCACTAGCAATGCCATCACCAGCTCCTACAGCTCCACTCGCGGTTTCCCTCCAGTGCCTAGGAGGAGGGTGCCTACCTGCCCATGCAGGGAGCGCAGATCTGCTTTCCACAAGCCCTCTTGCCCCGACAGACAGCCCCCAGTGGCCTTAAAGACAGGGAGGCAGAAGGGCCTGAAGGTTCTCTCCTCAGCTGCCCTGCTTCCCCAGAGGGAGAGGCAGCAGGACAAGGGCCAACATGGCATCAGCGGGTAGAAAGGCTCCCCTAAGAACCGCTCACCGGCCGGTGACAGTTCGAGGCCCAGAAGGCGTAAGGTGGCTCTTGTGCCACACAGGCAAAAGGCTGCCTCTGAGGCTGCCATCACCTCCTCACCTGGGCTTCCGCGTCACCGCCAAGGACCTGGATGCGGACAAGATGGCCAGGTTCCAGAGCATCACCGCTGCTCTGTGGGGTGAGACTGAGGCCAGCCCAGGCTGCTGTGCTCCAGAGCCTCGGTGTTCTTCCCCCCTCCCTGCTGCCAGCACTGGTCCTGCCACCACTGCTGGTACCCCTCCGTCCGCCAGCCTGCCAGTCATTTCTGCACTGAGGGACCCAGCACTCCCTCTGGCCGTCCTACTCTCAGCTCTGGGGCAGCTTCAGGCCATAAAATCCAAAAGCACAAAGGCACTGCCCTAAGGAACAGCACTGAGGGCCCCAGCACTTTCTCTGTCTCAGCCACTCTCAGTTCTGGGGGAGCTTTGGGCAGGATCAGCCGAAAGCGCTCTCACCAGGATGCTGCCATACTGACCCGCACTGAGGGCCCCAGTCCTAAGAAACCCCAAATGTCTTAAAATTATTACAGAAATATGTACTGTTCAACAAAATCCTATTTCATTCAGTTAAAAGCAGGTCAATTCATTCTTACCCAATATAATAATGAAACCTACAAATTCCAAAAAGTGTGCATATTCTGTCCCTTTTTAGGTTAAAGGAGAAAATATTAATGTAAACAGAGGTGAGATAGAGAAAGATGCCACCTTCCCCTGAATGTAACTATTTTTGTTGGTTTTGACTCTGGACATAGGTACTTTAAAGAAATTTCATTATAAAATAAACAGAAACATTGGAAACTAAGAGTAAGTGAAGTTGGTGACATAACTACAGAGAGAGAAAAAATATATCAAATGACATAATCTTATATCGTCTGTCCTTGATGGGTCATGCCCAAAGGGCACAAACAAAACAAATAATATTTTGACATGTAATCTAGAGACTTTTCCTTCGTAGTTGATGTGTAGTTAATCTTTGAACAACATGGGTTTGAACTGTCTAGGTCCAGTTATACATGGATATTGTTCAGTAAGTATGTATAGTATTGTAAGTCTATTTATTTTCTCTTATGACTATCTCACTAATATTTATCTCCTCTAGCTTTACTTAAGAATACAGTATATATTTCACAAAGTAATTTAATCATCCGTTTCTGTTATCAGTAAAGCTTCTTCAAGTCAACAATAGGTTAGTCCTAGTTAAGGTTTGGGAGAATCAAAGTTCTATTGTGTTTTTGAGATCTCCCCCATGTTCTTTAAGGGTCAGCTATACATAAACCACTTTGGAAAATTAAGCCATAATACACACCCACTCAGAAAAATATGCTTTTCCCCCATGTTCTGGTGGAAAGCTACCCAGGAACGCCAAGAGATTTGGGAAAGCAGAGCCCCCTCTCTTTATGTCCTGGGGACACCAGTCCAGAACGCAAAGCATTTGGGGATCCTAGGGTCCCCACTCTGCACTTGCAGGGGTGGACACCTGGCCAGGATTTCTAAGGATCCTGGAAAGCAGAGCTGGGCTCTGCGCATGCGCTGCTCTGACAATTGCCCCTCCACCCCCCACCCTCCGCCCCCGCGCCAAAAAAAAATGCTAGCAAAGATTTCCAGAAACCAAAGCGTTTCCTTTTAGCATCTGCGCTGTAGTTAGCAGCCCAAGGATGATCCTGGAAAACTGCCACCTGTGTGTGGACAGCTGGGTCCTGCTTCCCTTGAGAGAAGCCTTGCCCTCTTTAGAGCTGCCCAGTTGCTTTCGCTCTGCCTGCAGGGCCACCAGGGAAGCAGGGCCACTGCCTGTCAATATGCTCATGGCCATCAAGCCCACCCCGCCCACCCGCAGCACATCAAACCACAGGAGAGACCTGGGCAACCAGCACCTTTGCTGGGCCTGGTTCCTCCCTTGTCCTGTGCGAGTGCCCCTCCCCCAGAATTGTGGGAGCTCCTTCCTCAAGACCCTGCCAGGGATCAGAGTGTTTCCAGGCAACAGGCTTAACTGTCAGCTCTTGGCTTTAGTCAGTTTTGGCTGCTCAAGTTGCTCACTGACTCTCTGTTGGAGGCCAGACCTGTCCTCAGCGCCCAATGGGCGCATTCCTGTCTGGGCTCTGGCGCCGCCCCCCGCCCAGGGCACCCCGGCTGCTTTCCTGGTGCCCTTAGCTTTGCCCAGGCCAGCTGTGCATGGGCCTCCATGGCTCTGGGGCCCTGATGGCCCTGGGGAGGCAAGGTCTGCCTTTAGGCCCTTAGGGGGCGGGGGGCCTTTTCTTCCCTGGTTCCCAGGCCTGGGCCTCTGCGCAGAAGCATCTTCTCTCAGGTGCCAGCACATGCAAGCCGCAGGCCACCCCAAGACTCCTCGCTGAGCTCCTGCACCACTAGAAATGCCATCACCAGCTCCTACAGCTCCACTCGTGGTTTCCCTCCAGTGCCTAGGAGGAGGGTGTCCACCTGCGCATGCAGGGATCGCAGTTCTGCTTTCCACAAGCCCTCTTGCCCCGACAGGCAGCCCACAAGGGCCTTAAAGACAGGGAGGCAACAGGGCCTGCAGGTTCTCTCCTCAGCTGCCCCGCTTCCCCAGAGGGAGAGGCAGCAGGACAAGGGCCAACATGGCACCAGCGAGCAGAAAGGCTCACTTAAGAACCGCTCACCGGCCGGTGACAGTTCCAGGCCCAGAAGGCGCAAGGTGGCTCTTGTGCCACACAGGCGGGGGCCGCCTCTGAGGCTGCCATCACCTCCTCACCTGGGCTTCCGCGTCACCACCAAGGACCTGGATGCGGACAAGATGGCCAGGTTCCAGAGCATCACCGCTGCTCTGTGGGGTGAGACTGAGGCCAGCCCAGGCTGCTGTGCTCCAGAGCCTCTGTGTTCTTCCCTCCTCCCTGCTGCCAGCACTGCTCCTGCCACCACTGCTGGTACCCCTCCCTCCGCCAGCCTGCCAGTCCTTTCTGCAGTCGGTGTGGGCCCCTCCATCAGCACATCCCCAGGCATGGCTCCCCAGCCTGCCTTGGATAAGGATGTCACCCCCATGGATACTACCCCACCTATCTGTGCTCAGCTGTTCAGGGCTCCCCCTGGCTCTAATGATGGAAATCAGGCAGCTCCACCCCCAGCCCAGGCCCCCACCTCTGCTCCAGACCAGCCATCCTTGGCCAACACGACCCACGCCCCTTTTGGGGCCTCAACTTCCACCTGGAGTACCCATGCAGGCCCCAGGCCAGCCATTGCCAGCACAGGAGTTGTAGTCCCCTTTGGCTCAGCCTCTTTCAGCAATGGGGGAGCTTCTGGCAGGATGACCCTAAAGTGCAAGGGCACTGCCCTAAGGAACAGCACTGAGGGCCCACACACTCCCCCTGTCCCAGCCACTCCCAGCTCTGGGGTAGCTTCAGGCAAGAAAACCGAGAAGTACAAGGGCACTGCCCTAAGGAACAGCACTGAGGGCCCAGACACTTCCTGGGTCCCAGCCACTCCCAGTTCTGGGGGAGCTTCGGGCAAGAAAACCCAGAAGCACAAGGGCACTGCCATAGTGACCAGCACTGAGGGCCCCAGCACTCCCTCTCTCCCCCAAACTTTCAACTCTGGGGAAGCTTCAGGCAGGAAGTCCCAAAAGCGCAAGCACATTGCCATAGTGACCAGCACTGAGGGACCTAGCACTCCCTCTGGCCCTCCTACTCTCAGCTCTGGGGCAGCTTCAGGCCAGAAAATCCAAAAGCACAAAGGCACTGCCCTAAGGAACAGCACTGAGGGCCCCAGCACTTTCTCTGTCTCAGCCACTCTCAGCTCTGGGGGAGTTTGGGGCAGGATCAGCCGAAAGCGCTCTCACCAGGATGCTGCCATAGTGACCAGCACTGAGGGCCCCAGGCCTAAGAAACCCCGAAAGTCCTGTCCTCAGAGTCACACTCAGGCAGAGGCATCTTTCTTCCAGCCCAGGGCCCACCACCAGGGCCAGCTGGGCAGCCTCTAGTGGGGCGTCTGTCGGCCCCAACCCCAGCAGCACTCCCCTCTGCTGTGGGCACAGCAAGTAATAGCCTTGCTGTTAGGGGCCTTCCATAGACTGGACACAAAATGGCTGAGCCATAAACGGGGATCTTACTGAAGTACCAAACCCTTTGTTTGAACCCCAAAGCAGGGCCTTTGGCCTGAGAAA
Source organism: Antrozous pallidus (assembly GCA_027563665.1). Classification (NCBI taxonomy): domain Eukaryota; kingdom Metazoa; phylum Chordata; class Mammalia; order Chiroptera; family Vespertilionidae; genus Antrozous; species Antrozous pallidus. The sequence goes on along the minus strand of JAOAOB010000042.1, from coordinate 75,334 downwards.
TTCTGGAAGACAATCCTAAAACCTGAGATGGTCAGGACACAGGCTATTCACTGGCCAGAGAATGGATTAGAGGGAGTTGGAACACTGCAATCTCGTATATTGAAGGGGAGGCTAGAAATGAAGCAGTGATCCAGGCAAATAAGAAGGACACTTCCTGGTATTTCTGGGGAAAATGTTGGCAGTTTCCTTTCTAATCTGGGTTCTACATTTTTTCTGCTCATTCATGGACCCCTTTGGTCATCGTCATGCTGACTGCCAAAGGTCATGGAGCCTCTGGGTGTGCCATGGAGCACAGAGATTAGATTATAATGCGGGGTCAGATATTTGGGGGTCAGCTCCCTGCCATCTGAGCTCAGACTGGTTGAAGCTGTTCTTCTGGCTCACCCATCGCAGGCCACTTCCTGCCTAAGAGACAAACAGCTCCGTTGTGCAGGGTGCCTTGCCGCTGCTGAGAAACACAGTGCTGTGACCGCTACTGTGCCATCGGGCGGAATCACGGCTCAAGGTCAGACAACACTGGGTCTGGAACTGCACTTTGGGGGTTTCAGCAGCACCTGTGGGCTTTGGAGCTGAGCCCCTACCCCAGATGTTTGCTGCTCAGTTGGAGACCTCAGCACTACAGTGGAAACAATTGGGATTCCCTGCACCAGTCACTATGAGAGATGCTCAAGTCTGCATGCCTACAGCCCCCCTCACCAGAACACCCCAAAGGTGAGCAGAGGCCCTGCACTGAGAACACCCATGTCCTTGGAGGCACTATTGCCCCCTCCTCCATGTCTCATCTTTGAGGCTGCTCCCAAGCAGAGCTCCCTTATTTTAATTCAAGGGCCCAGCACCACTGCCAGGAAGGGCTGAGTTTAGTGGGGTGTTTGTCTTAGCTTCACCCCAGCCACTTCGCCTCTGAGGTGGGCAGTGAGAAGAGCCTTGCCATTATGGCCCCCTCATCGACTGTCCAGGACTTTTTTGGACAGAAAACCATTGCCCATCAACTGGGTCCTTTTCCTCCTGGTCAGCTTCCACTCCCTTCAGTTCTGACAGGCAAATGCTGACCTCAAAACTGCTTTCTCCAGAAGTAGCCTGTGACCACCTTCTTCCCAGTTGGGACCGTCTTTGTCCTCCTAAAGAGGCAGTAGAATTCTATCCCTGACCTCTACCACCACGGAGCAAAGTGGGTGCCCAGAGACACAACATCCCACTCCTAGCCCGGCCCAGCAGTTTTCCCCAAAGATGGGTGGGATGAGGCTATTGTCCAAACCCTGTGGTCAGAGGCCTCAGTACAATACACAATAAGCTCATGATGCTTTTCTTTGTTACTCCTGTGATGCTGTCAGAAGGCTGTGATTCTGGGAGCCCCGGGCTCTGGCAGATGCTTGTGTGAGTGAAACCCGAACTGAATGGAATTCTGGGGATCATACACAGGACAGGGTCTGCTGACCAGTGTGTCCCTGCAGCAGCTGTGGAGGCTTGTGTTCTGCATGAACTTTGGCTGTTTTCCTGCTTGGCACATGATCGTGGCTCTCTTCATGAAGGTGGGCAAGAGGTTCCCACCTGTTGTGCGTCCAAGCTTTAAAGTCCAAGACCTGGAGCAGCTGATGTGGAACATGTGAGTTCAGAGCATGAGGTTCAGGCTGAGGTAGACCCCCAAACTGTCCAAGTCCCCTCCCTGTGCTCTGTGAGAGCACATGCCTCCCAGCAATCACTGATGTCCTTTCTGTTCCTCAGACCCGATAGACTGTTTTCTACCCGTGTACCCTTGCTCATCCTACACCTAGTTCTATCCCTCATCATCCACATCTGGTTCCTAGTCACACTGAGGCCATCACCTTGCTAATTGTAACCCTCCCCCAATTTCTCTTTAATATCATCTTGTTTTTTCTTCACAACTGTTACCACTATCTTTAATTACCAGTATCTATGTATATGTCAAGATAATATTTAATGAGTGTTGTCTGTCTCCCCTTTTTGACAGACTGCATGAGGACCGGCTAATACATCTGTATTATGGACCCAGTGTCTGAAAGAGCCTAGCAACAGGTAAATGCCCCCAAAACAAGTGTTGAGTGAGTAATTGCCTTCTGTGAGCCAAGCCCTCTTCTAAATGTAGCAAGACCAGCATTTTACAGAACCAATGTGGGCACCCAGTTAAAACTCACAAGTGGCTTCACCAGCTCCTTTCGGTGGCTGATTGTATGTGTTAGGGGTGGCTTATGGCCTGAGTGTTTGCAGAAGAGCCTCCTGCCAGAGTCACCCCTAGAATTCTGACTGCATTGCCAAACCCACAACCTGTAGGCTGGTCTGGGAGGGAAACAGGTTGCACCTCCAGTTGGTGCAGGTGGCTGCCAGGAGGACCTTGTCGTGAAAGGTTCTGCAGCTGTGATTGGGCTTCTTGGGAAAGAGTGCATGGATTGATTCACCAAATCTGTACCAGGCACAGGAAGGGAGAGGGACATGCCTGCCCTGGGTTGAACGTCTCTACCCTGGGGGCTCACTCCCCTTTACTGGAGGAAAAGGCACTTTCCATGACCTTCATGCTCTGACTGCCTAGGATTGCTGACCAAATTTGCATGAAGGGCAAGGCTCTGGATTTGGCCTTTGGTTTCAGAATCCTCAGCCACCTAATCTTCACTTCCCTCTGCTAAATTACACGTATTGCTGGTAACTTCTAGAAGGATAGGGATTCCTTCCATAGACCTTCCATAAGACTGGGAGAGACTAGTTAATGGAGACTTTAGAGATGCCCATGCCAGGTGGTAATTTAGAACTATTCATTCATTCATGCAACCCCTCATTTATGAACTATACACAGGGCACTTTGCTAACTCCTAGAGATACAGACCCAAAGAAGAGCCATTCTTGCCCTTTGGTGAACACTCAGGGAGTATCATATTTTTAAACAATTAATTAATTGTTTAGTCCATATCCCTAAAGTCACAGTGTTGAGGGGAAGACAGAAAAGTGAACAGAATGTTATATTGCAGTGTGAGAGGGCACAGAGGGGGAGCCCTAGCAACCCCCTCTGTGCTGGTCTGAGAAGGCTTTCTGCAGGAGGGGGTGTCCTTGCTGAGACTGAAAAGGTAAGAAGGGGTGAGCCTTGGAATGGGGTGGGGAGTAAAAGGGGGAATGAGCAGCAGCTCAGAGAAAGTCCTGAGAAGAGATCAGCAGCCACAGGGACCTGCCCCTTTCTCTGTGTGACTAGATCATGGATCTGGAAGGTGAGTGATAAGGGGGTGGGTGGAGTCCTGATCAAGATAAAGGTCATGAAAGCCTTCGCTGTCATGTTAAGCTTGTTTCTCAAGATTTCTTAGTAGTCTGTAATGCAAGACTCTTCTTGGACAGAACTTCTTCCCAATGGCGAGAGAGAGAGATTGAGAGAGGAGGTGATAGCATAATGTCAGTATGAGATGAGTTTTGGTTTACCCATCAACAATATATAAAATTATGTTTTACCACATCTTCATGCTCTCACTCGTATTATTGTGTGTGTTTTATTTTAACTCTTAGGCATTTTCCAGGAGAAATAAAGTCTTTTAATTGCTATTTCTTTCCTTCCTAGAGAAACTAAACTTCCTATTTGCATCTCATTTGTACTGGATTTTCCCTTCGAATAAGGGTTCTACATTTTTCTGCTTATTCGTGGATCCCTTTGATCATTGTCATGCTGATTTTAAATAGGACTATACTAAGGTTCTTTAAAAGAGAATATGAAAAATGGGGTAACTGTTCCATTTTGCCAAATCATAGTATACACTTTTTCAATCCTAACCTAATTGTTATAGATCAAACCAATTTGATTACATACTGTGAAACTTTACTCCTGAAAACTGCAAAGCACAAAATATCAATTAAGATCTTCAAACAGCCCATCAAATTTGTTTTTTTTAAAAAATATCTTACTGTAATGAAGTCATGCCCTTTAACCATTCTTCCTTGGTAAAAAAATCCCATGCTTTCAGCCTCCAATTTCCACGCTAAAACTAACATAATAATCTGGAAAGAACAGAACATAAAAGGACAGGGGAAAAGTCAGCATAGAGATAATCATGTCTATTTCATCATGGAGAGCATTTTTATACAACTATTTCCTTCGTTTAAATGATAATGAGTACAACCTCTGGATTTTTTATCTATAAAGAAACTTAGATGGGATCAATTTCTTAAAAGTAAACTTTCTAACAGTTTCTGAAGGTAGAATCACCCTCACTCTATTACAAATGGCATTTGTATAAGAAAGAGAACTTGGACCCAATTTAAATTGATGAAAATATCCTAAGTAAAAATTTACAATAAACATAAACAAAATCTTCACATAAGATTAATAAGGTGTCCAAATTTTTAGAAATTTACGAATATGCTATACCCCACTTATATCCCATTCTATTTAGAAATAAAACATACATTTTCAGGTTCAACACCAATGTCTTCACAAAATTTTTCCATTCCTTCTGGCCCTACAACTTCATCAGGACCTTCAAAGACAAAAATGATTTATATATTTTATTGTTATAATTTAATCTCAACATAAAACATAAGCCATTATCCTAAAGGTATCTATGAATATACCATAACATTTTTGGAAATAAATGATTTTGAATTCTGACATATCTTTGATATAATATAAACATTTGCTATAGAACTTAACATTTTAAATTTTTGAAATGCTCTTAACATACATTACAAAATAAAATTAAAAATGAAGCAGTATCAATACCAATCGCTAGTTTGTACTATAATTTGAATCTATCCATTTAAAAAACATTTACTCAGAACTCTAAAGAAAACTATTATGCATAGATATAAAATAAGGTTTAAGCTTCTTACTCTACTAGAATGTGCCAATACAAATCCACAATTTAAGACAATCAGAAGAGAATGTCTGTTTAGTTACTAAAGTGGAAGATCATTCACTATCATTTTGAAATATTCCAAAATAAAATTTAACACCTTAATAAAGATATATATTATAAAAACATGACTTAATGGGATTACTACATTCCAACTCCAGAATATTTTCTTATCATGTTGGTTCTTGAATAGACAGTAAAGCATTAGTTAGCTAAGTAGAAACAAAAGCTTAAACCTTCAATTAGTTTGTCTATCATTTGTTCAAATATTACATGTTTCTTATTTTTCTACCTTAGTAACACTACATGTAAGTCATTACACCAATTCCCATATTTTTTTCATGTTATCAGATTCTCAAAATATAATATCATTGTTTTGTCTTTATTATTGTAGAAGATTAAAACAAATTTGTGACACATGGATGGACTGGGAGGGCTAAGTGAAATAAGTCACTTAGAAAAAGATAACTGTATGACTGATTAACTTAGGTGTGGACTAAACATTTTTTAAAAACTCCACACAGACCAAAAAAAAACCCCAAAAAACCAAACTCATAAAAACAGAGAACACAAGGAACACCAAGATGGCGGCATAGGTGAACACCTATTGTTTTGCCCCAAGCAACGATTTAGGAACTACAACATAACAGCAGAACAGACAGCACCTAGAATCACCAGAAAGCTGGCTGAATGAAAACTCCACTAACTGGAGTGGAGGTGGGACACTGAGACTCAGGAGCAGCGGGAGCTCAGCCTTTCAGAAGGAAACAGGTTAGGAGCCGTCCTGGTCGCGCGTGCGCGGGCTGGGGCTGGAGCAGCAACGCCCGTCCCACTGCCCGGATTCCCCAGCGCCAGGCGAGGTCCATCCCACTGCCCAGATTCCCCAGCGCCAGGCGAGGTCCGTCCCACTGCCCAGATCCCTCAGCGCCAGGCGAGGTCCGGCCGAGGTCCGGGGGACGCACCCTGGAAGCGGGGTGCGGCAGAGGCTCCTGAACTGTGAGTTTCCGCGAAAGGGTCACGCAAACCCGCGACTTGCCCCCTGGAAACTTGTCTCCTGGTTCCCGAAACCATTTATTTTACAATCCTGGGCTAGACTTTTGGTGTGCAGGCACATTTGGGGAAAGGCGGAGTGGTCTGGCAAGGGGAAGAGACTAGCAGCTTTCTCTTGGAGGTGTCTGCAGCCATCCCCATCCAACAGAGACCCGCGCGCAAGAGCGCCGCATAGGATGCAGCTGACGCTGACGTTACCTGCGCAGCTCAGAGACTCCGCCCATCCAACCTGAACACAGTCTCCCTTCACAGCCAATTGGCTTGGAGGTCAAACCCTCCTAGGGCTAACAACAACAAGCTGGGTTTAAATTCAAAAATACTGAATAAAACCCATAAAGGATTGCAGTAAGAGCACCCACCTCAGGTAACTGGGGAGGCTGAGCCACTGTCCCTTTGAGGATATCCACCACATAAAGCAGCCACCATGCAGAGACATGGAAAGAAATCAGGTGTGAAAGAAATGGAGGAGAAAAGACGACAAGACATAGAGTTCAAAACCATAGTTATAAGGCTTTTCAAGAGGCTCCTACAAAAGGCCGATCAACTTAATGAGAATTACCAGGAAATAAACAAGACCAACCAGGAAATGAATGAGAATTACAAGGAAATGAATGAGAACCTCAAGCAAATGAATGAGACCCTCAAGGAAATGAACAAGGCCTCTGAGGATACGAACCAGACCCTCATGGATAAAAAAAAAAGGACCAACTAGAAATCAAGCTTACACAGACTGAAATAAAAAATATTACACAAAGTCCTAAAAGCAGTCCAGAGGACCACAAGAACCAAGCCAAAAATTTGAAATACAAAGAAGCAAAATCCACTCAGCTGGAAAAGCAAGAAACAAAAAGTATTCAGATAATTGAAGACAGCGTAAGGGGCCTCTGGGACAACCTCAAGCATGCCAACATCCGAATTATTGGGGTGCCAGAAAAAGAGAGAGAGCAAGTTAATGAAAACCTACTTGAAGAAATAGTGACTGAAAACTTTCCCCACCTGGTGAAAGAAACTGACTTAAAAGCCCAAGAAGTACACAGAACCCCAAAATATAGGAATCTAAAGAGGACCACACCAAGACATATCATAATTAAAATGCCAAGAGCAAAAGATAAAGAGAGAATATTAAAAGCAGCAAGAGAAAAACAGTTGGTTACCTACAGGGGAGCACCCATACGATTGTCAGCGGATTTCTCAACAGAAACGATGCAGGCTAGACGTGAGTGGCAAGAAATATTCAAAATAATGAAGAGCAAGAATCTACAACCAAGATTACTCTATCCAGCAAAGCTATCATTCAGAATTGAGGATCAGATAAAGTGCTTCGCAGATAAGAAAAAGCTAAAGGAGTTCATCACCACCAAACCAGTATTATATGAAATGCTGAAAGATATTCGTTAAGAAGAGGAAGAAGAAAAAGGTAAAAATATAAATTATGAACAACAAATACACATCTATCAACAAATGAACATAAAACTCAAGTGAATTGATAGGCTGATGAACAAGATAAACTGGTGACTATAACAGAAACATGGACATAGAGAGGGGATGGACTGACAATTCTTGGGGAGAAAAGGGTTGTGGGAAGTACAGCAAGAGACTGGACAAAAATCTTGCAACAATGGGAGAGGACATTGGGGAGGGGGAGGGGAGGGTGGAGGGTGGGATAGGTACAGGGTGGAGGGGAGCTATAGGGGGATAAAAAAGGGGAAACAATGTAATTAATAAACTGAACAATAAAGAAAAAATGCAAAAAAACAAAAACAAAATAAATAAATAAATAAATAAATAAATAAATAAATAAAAAGAATAAAAATAAAAACAGAGAACAAATTGGTAGTTGCCAAAGGTAGGCAAAATGGGTGAAAGTAATCAAAGGCACAAATTTCCAGTTGTAACGTTATCTCTCAACTTTAAAAGGCTAAAACAATATGAAATATGATAGAAATATTTTTACCAAACTTGAGTTTTGAAAATATAGTCTAGAAATATTAAATTAGCCAAGGGAACCTTGTTTTCTTTTCTTAAGGACTAAAAATACTCCGCTTTATAAATCACAGACTAAACCAAGGCAGCTCAGGTGGCATTTTATATAGCCATCCTTAGTTCATAAGCACAATGTGAAGCTAATGTCTTTAAGACATTATGTGGCCAACATATGCTTGCTGTCTCAGATGAGATCCATGTTTTTAAGATGATGTGATCTTAGTCAAAACACGTTCGAATTTTTTGGTCTAAATTTTTTTTACTGTACAGCTCTAGCTGGTTTGGCTCAGCAAAGAGAGTGTTGGCTTGCTAACTGAAGAGTTCTGGGTTTGATTCTGATTAAGGGCACATACCTTGGTTGCAGGCTCCCAGTCCTGGTTGGGGGCAGGGAGGAGGTAACCAGTCGATGTGTCTCTCATTCCAGTGTTTCTCTCTATCTCTCCCTCTCCCTTCCACTCTCTCTAAAAATCAACAGGAAAAATATCCTCAGGTGAGGATTTTTAAAAAAGTAATGCACTTATTTATGCAGTGTTAAAAGATAAAGAGGGTGACAATTACAGGAAACTTTCATTTCCTAATATATACCTGCAGGATTTTTTTTTTAACAAAATGTGTTAATTTAAAAAGCACACATCGTATATAACAAAAGGCAAATATGCAAATTGACCAAACTACAGAACGACCCGTCATTATGAGGTGCACTGACCACTAGGGGGCAGATGCTTTACACAGCAGCTGCCCACTGTTGGTCAGTGTGCTCCCATAGGGGCAGTGCCGCTCAGCCAGAAGCTGGGCTCACGCTGGCAAGCACAGCGGCAGTGGCAGGAGCCTCTCCCACCCTAGGGCAGCACTAAGGATGTCTGACAGGCTAGGCCTGCAGGGAGCTCCCTGAGGGCCTAAGCTGTCAGTCAGACATCACCTGAGGGCTCCCGGACGGCAAGAGAGCTGAGAAACTTCCCCAAGAGTGCACAAATTTCATGCACCAGGTCTCTAGCATACAATAAAGCTATTAAAAATATATCTGGCCCTAGCCAGTGGTTAGAGTGTCAGCCCTTGGATTAAAGGGTCATAGATTCAATTCTGGTCAAGGGCAGGTAGCTCAGTTGCAGGCTTTATCCCTGGCCCAGTGTGGACGTGAGTGAGAGGCAACCAATTGATATGGCCGTCTCATAATCAATGTTTCTCTCTCTCTCCCCCTCTCTCTAACAATCAATTAAAAAAAATCTTTGGGTGAAGATTAACAAAAATGTGACTCAGTGATTGAGCATCAAACTATGAACCAGGAGGTCACAGTTGGATTCCTGATCAGGACACATACCTGGGTTTCAGGCTTAATCCCTAATAGGGGGCATGCAAGAGGTAGCCAATCAGTGATTCTCTCTCATCATCGATGTTTTTATCTCTTTATATGTATAGTTTTAAATATAAACATATATTTAAGGACTAGAGACCCAAAGCACAAAATTTGTGCAAGGATAGGCACTTCTTCCCCCAGCTGCCAGCATCAGCTTCTCTCTGGCACCCAGGACCTGGGCTTCCCTCCCAGGCCCAGCTTCGTCCAGAAGGTCATCCGGAAGGATGTCCAGTCTAATTAGCATAACATACTCTTATTAATTATAGCTAAATGTCTGAATATGCATCCTTATATGTAGTTTGAAAGTAAACATCATATAAAACATGCAATAGAAGCAAGCAAAGATATTTTTAAGGCATGACAGGAATATATTCTAAATTCTCCTATGCAACAAGAAAGATGACTTGCTCTTGAATCTGCCATCATTAGTTATTAGAAGTGAAAGCCGAATAGTTTGTCAAAAAATATGTTACTGTTATAAAATATAGCCTCTCTAGATACTGTGAAATTAGTGATTAAAATTCTATTAAAATCAAGTTAAATTATGTTATACCAAGATATATAAGACCTTTCTGCAAATGTATAAGACCCTCCCAAATACAAATAGTTACAGATCTAAATCTAAAATAAGGTCTATACCCAGATTCTTTTCCCAGATTGCATGTTAATTATTGTTCTTAAAACATAGCCCTCCAATAAAACTACTTCCAGGGAGCTGAATTTAACTAACTTTCAAACAAAAACCAGATTTTTAATCAATTTTAAAAGCTATGAAAATGAACAGTGCTAAATACTTTATTAGGATTATGTAATCCTATCCCTAATTTTGACTCTTTATAAGACTTTAACCATGCCTTTCACTTTCCATGCTTTTTGTTTTGTAATAGGCCCAGTATATTACTGAATCCTTGCTAATTTAAATATCAGTCAAGATGAGAGGTCTTATGAAAGGGCAAAACCATCAGGCTTATCACATATGCTATATTGTTATTATGTTAATAAGATTACTAGTGAAATATTTTAATAACCATAAAGAAATGTTTCTGGCTATGTATTTAGATATAAAACCATCAGGAAAAACACTATGCTAAATGAATGGCATAGCATCTTCTACATGAGCTACATTATTATTTTGGAACTGTATTGCAAACATACAACCAGTAAATCTGATGCTCTAATACTATTAGTATTTTAATAATAACTAACATTTATTGAATTCTAATTATGTACCAGTTACTGGACTAAGAGATTTACATGTGTTACCTCAGCGGGCAATTATTGTTTCTATTTTAATAAGCAACACATCCATTTATGATGGAACAGTAACTGTTTATTGGACTAATAACTGGTTCCTCCTTGTCAATTGGTTCTCTGTCCATTGTAACCTCTAGAGAGGCCTTTCCTAATCACTCTATTTGAAAATCCAAACTTCTCACTTTCTATCCCTGAACCTCAACATATTACTTTTATAAAAAACCTGTAATTATCTTGCCTACTTACCTATGTACTGTCTGACTTCCCATTAGAAGGCAAGTCCCCCAAGAACAAGGGCCTATCCTTACTTGTTCACTATTATATTCCCAGCACTTAGAGAGGGCCTGATACACATGTGCTCAAAACATATTTATTGAATGAATCACTCCATGAATGATAGAAAGAAGATAAGTTAACCTCAAGTGTACTTCTTAATATTTTCTTTGCAACAGGAAAATTAGTTGCCAAATACATATTTAAAAAACAAACACGAGATAGTAGTAGTTAAAAGCATTGGATCTACAATCAAAATGACCTAGGTTTGCATTTTAGCTCATCATTGCATAATCTTAAGAAAATTACTTAATCTAAGCATCAGTTTTCTCATCTATAAAACACTGCATATGTAACAAAATTGTCATTAGGAAAAGCTACATAATTAGCATAATTTTTGAAATAAAGATAGCAATTATTATGCTAGTATAGGAAGTAAAAGTTTAACTAGCATCTTATGCTACCAGGAAAGTCCTTATAAGAGGTAAAACAAGTAAGCATAAAAGAAAAAAATGATCAAATAATTTCATAAATCTAGTAATCTTTGTAAGTAAAATGAGTGACCTTTTGATTCTATATCATGCATAATAAAATGACATTTTGAATAATGGGTCAATTATTTTAAATGGAGGTCAGTAATAAAATGAATTTCCTTCATTTAATTTGGGTTAGCGGTTGTCTTGGGATACTAGTAATAGCAGTTTTTCTGATCTAGAAAGAATCTGTTCTGTTTCTAAACAATTTTTAAATTATGCTTTTGAGATCACTCAGCTGATCCCAAGAGTGAAGTTATTGTCCCCCACTCTCAGCCTAAACTTATATCTCAAGTTCAGAATTCACTTGAAGCCTTAACTTGATTATACTACATATAATAAATACAATGACTGCATATACATCGTTTTATTTTGATAATGATAAAAGAGGAAGGGAGGGGGAAAACAGAGAGGCAGGTAAGAAGAAAAAAGCGGGGTGGGGGGCACTTTAAAACCAGTAATTTCAAAAGACGGAAAAGTACTAACGGGAAAAAAATTTTCATATATGCTTATAAAGTTAGAATAGCCCAGCTGATATGGCTCAGTGGTTGAGTGTTGACCTATGAACCAGGTCATGGTTCGATACCCAGTCAGGGCACATGTTTGGGTTGCAGGCTCCATTCCTAGTGGGCATGCAGGAAGCAGCTGATCAGTGATTCCCTCTCATCATTGATGTTTCTATCTCTCTCCCTCTCCCTTCCTCTCTGAAATCAATTTAAAAAATGTATTTTTTTAAAGAGGTAATAAATGAGAAACAAGTGTTGTTTTTTATATATATACTAGAGGCCCAGTGCATGAAATTTGTGCATGGGTAGGGTCCCTAGGCCTGGCTGGCAGTCAGGGCCGATCAGGACCTTCTGGCTGCTAGCCAGAGCTTTCCTTCCCTAGTTGCTGGCTGCTGGCCGGGGCCTTCCTTCATTCCATGCCACCCCTTGGTGGTCAGCGCACATAATAGCGAGCAATCAAACTCCTAGTCTCCTGGCTTTAACTTTCACATCACCCTAGGCCAAAAGCTTTGTATCTACCACTATAGGATTTAGCTTGAATTAGCTTCCTCAAGAAGGCTTCCCTGATATTTCAAGGCTGGGTTACATATTCCTCCTTTAAAATTTCATAGTGCATCTTCCTAATATGACATTTACCACACTGTATTAATATCTTTATTTTTATTCATTTTTGCATCTTTCCTATAAGTTAGTGGCTAACTAGCAATTATTAAAGGGTGAGTTGTACGACGATATGTCTGAGTTTTGAATCTTTTACTATGTTTCCCAGAAAACTGACATTCAGAAAATGTCAATCTCTGGTTCAGAAAAATTTCAAAAGAATATTGAAAAGAAAAACAAAAACTATGCATAAAAAATGTTTTATCACATACTTTGTTTCCAGAATATCAACTCCATTTTCACTAATGGATGTAAACCAGTAAGTAAATCTGTCTGTTTATAAATTGAATTTATAGAAAATGAGTTTTACCCCTCTCACTAAATATATACTTAAGTACATATTTAAAGACATAGCCTGAAATTCTTAGCCTACCCACAATCCTCAGTCTTGACCCTGATCCCAGTACACAGCACTAACATACAGCAGGCCCGAAACAAATAGTTTGTTAAATGAATGAACACCTCCCAAAAAGTTTTAAAGCATGTGACTGATATCTTCTTATATTAATGTAATTACCTGCATACTCATAAAACCAAGCCAGGCACTTCTTGCTTGAAAAATGTTCCTCTCCACTTATTAGTCTAGCAGGGGGTTGGGATCTGCAATAGCTTAGAAAACACACAAATGCCTAAGAATTTTATAGTCTCAACTTTTAGTGAAAAGCTAAGTTCAATACCAACTATGTCAATTCAAACTAAACAAAGGTTTTTTTTACAGCTGGTGTAATGGGGGGAAAAATAAGAGTTAAGTATTTGCAATTTGACACAGTAGTCTATGCATAAAAATATATTTGCTATCAAATTCCAAAAATATCAACAAAAACTTAATTCCCCAGATTTCAAGACCACACAGAAGTTCAACCTAGTTCAATGTAGGACTAGTAGTTGGAAAGTATTAAGTCTTTATAATGTTTCTTTTGAATTGCATGGAAACCCTATTTTTTATATAATAGTTATACATTTGAAAACAAAATCTTCCAAAGTATATTTCGATAATTTATCAATATTTTAAAATAAAATTATATATTTAGAATTGTTTTATCATCTACCAAGTTTAAATAGATATTTAAAGATAGAAGACGCTTTAGGACCTAAGGATACAGATTAAAAAACAACCACCAACCCCCCCTAAAGATAACATTAATACAAATAATTGGGCCAAAGGTATTTAATCTGATTCTGTTTTCTTTTTCCATAAAATATTTAAAGTTAGTAAGTTCATAAATGGCCTCTAGGACATAATGAACTTCAGAGAACCTTTTTTTGAGGAGCTCAAATAGTTACACTACCACAACAACATAGAAATGCTATAATTTCTGCAACTGAGTAATGTAAAATAAGGGTGCCATATTTAAAAGTTTAAGTTGATAGAGCAAAGTATCACTTGAGTTATAATGACTGCTTAGCTTTTTAAGTAATCACTTTAAATCATTTTGATACATTATATACTTAAGGTACTTACAAGTTAAGAGGAACACAGAACTACTAGTAATTTGCATGTTCCATAAACACTGAGCTAGTGGAATAACCATGTCAAATTCTAGTATGAATTACCAAGAGGTACAAAAAAAATCATCTTTCACAGTAATAGCCCAAGAAAAATACTTAGGCTCTGTTTTCCCAAATAGCTTAATGAAGGAAAAAAACTGAACCAATCAGAAAAAGAAAGATGCGGACTAAATAAGTTACCTACCTCATATTTTAAGCATAATTAAGGAGAGTTCTATTATCACCTCTCACCTTCATAATGCTGGCTACAGTCTTCTTTTAATGGTAGCATCTGAAGTTGTCACACCAAATGCCAACCACAGATACAATCAGACACTCCATGAGAATTAAAAACCCCACTCCTCACACCTAAATGGCAATAATCTTTTGCATTATATAATGTTGCGGTGATGCCTCAATGACATGTTACAATGGGATGAAAGAGCTACAACCACATCTCTGCTCTGGTTTTCTTCAAGAGGACAGAGTACAATAGCTCTCAATTATTAATATTTATAGCGTCCTGGACGCTAGAAAACAAAACGCATGCAGGGGCTTCCCAATGTGGCTCGCAGGGACTAGGCGCAGGTGGAGGCAATACTTCCGGAAAAGGGGGCTTCTGCTACTAAACGGCTTCCGGCTGGGGTCCTCCGGATTAGACCACTAAATGTGGAGACCAACTGCAACATGGGGAGTTTTCCTTCTTATCATTCCCATGGCAGTTGGCAGGTCAAGATTTTTCCTGTTTGGCTCCTTTCTTCATTCTACAAAGACATTCTGGACGCGACCCGGCCGCGGATCTGTTTGGGAAAGTCGGTGGAGGAGGGGTGAAGACCGAAGGGGTGAGAGAAAGAGCGCAATTTACGTGCGCACTCAGTTCCCCACCCTCCAGGGCAGGTAGACTCCACGGGGCGACTCTGCCAGTGCCGGTGCTGGTGCCGGTGCCGCCACAGGCGCCGGAGCACAAGCACCGAACATGAGGTGGGTCCGGTGCCTACCACGAACATTTATCGGGGTTGAGGGGCGGGAAGGGCGCTCTCCCCAGGTCCAGCCTGGGAGACCCGACCCGCCTCCTCCTCCTCTGGCCGTCCAGCAGAGGAAGAAAGACTGAATGGTGGGGGGAGGTGGTACCTGGAGATTTTACACTTTTTGAGGCCTCCGTCTTCCGATACTGCCGCTGCCAAGCCAGAGGATTTTCTCTTCTTCTTCACCTGCATGAGCAGGGGAGCCGGGGGAGGGGGCCGCTGTCCGCTGAGGGCTCCTCAGTGCTGGCCCGCGGTTCCCAGAGCCAGCAGCGAGCTTAGGAGCCAAGTCTCCAGCCCGCACCGCAGCTTCCCAGCCCGGCCGCTGGCCGCTCCCACGTCTCCCCCTGGTCTCCCTCTACTTGGGGCAGCGGGTCACTTCTCACCGGCGGACATCGCGGCTTGGTCACTCCGGGAAGGGAGAACGCAGACTGCGCCACACCGCCACCAGCCAGATCCCAGAGCAAGAGGCTGTCTGACCCGGAAGCGCCTCGCCGAGGACGGAAAGTGACACAGCTCAGAGCTGGCTGCAGGGAGGGGCGTAGCTCAGGTGGCCAAGCCTTGGGCTTCACCGGCCGAATGAGGACAAGTACCAGCCTGGAGGGGAGAGATCGGCTTTGTGGGCCCTTTGACCGCCTTGGTGGTCCAGGGACTTCCATCCCTCCTAATGCTGGTAAGTCACCTCCAAGAAATGTTATATGAAATCACTGATACTTTGGCCTTAAAAATAATTTGGTAAAGTAAACCAAAGTTCACTTCTGAGCTCTTCCATTCATGTTCATTGTGATTTACTAAATGCACATTTTCTTTTGGGGCTGGCTGGCCATCGGCCGCCCACTCTCAGACTCCTTCCTTGTCCCTCACCTCTTTGCCTTGTTAAAACTGAGCTTTACCAATTCTCACCTGTCAGATAAGAAACAATAGGTAGTTGCTGACCTAGCAAAGAGGAATTGGGGGAGCATTTCTAAGGGGCCTTCCCTCAAACTTTTACCCTAAACACTTGTAAGGACTCCACCTTCACTTAAGTGAAAATACTTTTATAAATAAAGGTTGGTGCATGTAAAGACTATATAGTAGAAAGTCGCTTTAGTCAATATATATGTAAAATAACCTCTGTAACCCAGAGTGAGATTATAGAGAAAGTGTCTTTAAATTCAGTAACAGCCCATGTGGTTCTAGTGAGATGACTTCCACCCGGACACTCTCTTTTGGACAATCACAATATCCCATTTCTCTAGTGCCATTAATTGGTCCAGAAGGACATGATCCAAACCAGGCCATCAGTGCCAATGACATGAAACTGAACCATCAAGAATCAACTTATTTCCAATGGACTTGAACCTGAGAGGATGCAAGAATAAGCCAAACTCAGAAAAGACCAGAATCGAGTAGAAAAACAAAAGAACAACAACAAAAAATGATTTTATGGTATAGGGCCTGAGAACAGGAAAAGCCCGGAAAATATCAGTTACAGGAGCCATTAAAGCTCACCATTTTGCTTATGTAGTTGTTACTTACAACCAAAAGAAGGTTGTTCCAAATGCTACTGTAATCTTTCAACTCAATTAAAAATGTGTGAGACCAAAACTTCAAATCTGAATAAAGTTTCTTAAAAAAAAAATTACCATCTGTACGTAGGGAAAGTGGGACATGTTAATACTCAATGCAATCAGCAAGATCTAGCCTGTCAGAAATTCTACAAGAAAAATGATCCAGATTCTGCAACAAGGCATCAGAGAAGGAAATTTTCAAGGAAAATTAATCATTTTCCATATCTGAATCTTGAGTTAAAAATTTTTTAAATATTATGACATTTATAGGACAATTGGAAATTTGAAAATTAGCTAACTATTTGATGAAATTCTAGAACAAGCAAAACTTAATCTATAGGCAGTCTATCAGTAATGGCTGGGGACTGGGCTAGGGTAGTGTTAGAGGGAAAAGACTGACTGTAAAGAGGCAAAGGGAACTATATTGGTTAATAGACATTCTATGTCTTGTTGAGGTAGTGGTATATATACTTGTCACAGCTCATTGAACTGTACAATTAAAAACATATGCCCCTTGTGCCTTGGTTGCGGGCACATCCCCAGTTGGAGATGTGCAAGAGGCAGCTGACCGATGTTTCTCTCCCATCGATGTTTCTGACATTCTATCCCTCTCCCTTCCTCTCTGTGAAAAATCAATAAAATATATTTAAAAAAACATATGCCCTTATTATATGAATATTATTCCTCAATAAGTTGACATAAAAAGTGCAAGTAGCCCAGCCAGTGTGGCTCAGTGGCTGAATATTGATCCAGGAACAAAGAGGTCAATTCCCGGTCAGGGCACATGCCCAGGTTGTGGGCTCAATCCCCAGTAAGGGATATGCTGGAAGCAGCTGATTGATGATTCTCATCAATGTTTCTATTTTCATATTTCCAATCCTCCTATATAATAAAGCCCTAATATGCAAATTGACCAGATGGCAGAATGACTGGTCTAGATGTGCACTGACCACCAAGGGTTGGGGGCAACCAGCGGTGTGGGGGTGAGGCCAGCTGGGGGGGGCAGGGCTGGCCAGCTGTCAGCACCAGGCCACAAGCCAAGGTGGGTGCCAGTGGGGACCTCCAATCACCCCGCCTGCTGGTCTCCCCACAGATGGCCCTGATTGCTGACCGGGCCTAGGGACCCTATCCTATACGTTGGGAACAGTCTCTTAGATTTAAAAATTAAAACCTGGCAAGGCTACTCTAACACTGAAAAAAACAGGATGACGCAGTGATAACATGCATGGACTCTGGCTTGCACATTTTTGTGGTCAGTCCTGATTCTAACACTTATAACTGTGTGACAAAGCCAATTACTTAACTTTTCTCTGCTTCAGTTTTTCTACCCATCAGATGGTGAAAATGGTACTGTTGCCTCAGAAGGATCATGTTATGTACTACTTTTTATAATCAGGGCAAAAAAATATAGTTACCCATACAACAGCAAGATGCTTTTCACCTATTTGAAAAGTATGGTCCCTGGATTGCAAGAGGGATGTCCGACTGCTGGTTGTTGCGACATTCTCCTAGAGGTCCTGCATTGGGAGAGGGCACAGGCTGGGCTGAGGGACCACCCCCAACCCCTGTGCAAGAATTTTGTGCATCTAGTTGTCCTATAAATGTCATACTATTCAATGTTCCTTTCCCTTTAAAAATCAGTAAACATATTTTAAGAGCAAACAAAAACACCCCAAATAATGACACTATTAGACATTAACAAAGCTTATTTCAAGAAGTGAGCTATAAAAACTAAATTCCCTTTTCACAAATAGAAAAAGAAGTGGAATAAAAATCTAAATGATGAAGACAAAGACCTGAGAGAACAATGTTCAAGGGATTTCCTTCCAGAGAGCAGAATTAAGGTTGAATCAAGGGTAAGTAGTCTTTATAAAGCCCATCCAGCAGGATACCAGAATTGCTATGACCAGTGACTATGTATATCCTCCATTCTTTTCTCAATAGGAATATTTATTATTATTACTGTGTCCCTTCTCCACTGTTATTTATTATATGAAAGTGGAGGGCCACTTCTAGACTAGGAAGAAGACCCAACCACAGTTGGAGACTCTGGAGATTCAACTGAATGCAATGACTGAACAGGAGCCTACTTGCATCTATAGAATTCTCTGGAAAAAAAGGTAAAAGACTGGTTCTGTGTGTTGTATTCATTCTTTCAGTCTATTATTAAAACAGTATTTAATGATCGCTTAAAATTAGGAAATGTTTTTGGTTTAAGGATATAAAAGGCAGGTATGACGCTTGCATTCATAAAATTTACAGTCTGGAAAGGAAGTATATGCAGCCAATATGCATTTGAGAACAAAGAATAGGGTCAATAACATGCTTGTCGAAGATTATAAAGGGATGGTGCTTTCAGTCATATAATTTTCTTTAACGTTTTCCCTGATCAGTACCTACTGTCACCACCATACCTTCATTCTCAAAACAGAGCATCCCATTACCCTAATTACACTCACCAATCACTGCCTGTGAACAGTATAGAAATGCTTAGTTATTTGGTGCTCATCAGCACACAAATAGTATATTATTTTCCACCAAGAAGGCACCTGTAAATGGGTAAAGAAACTATGATAGTACTGTAGTTCTTTGTTGTGTAGAAGAATTTTTTAATGAATGTAATGAGAAGGGAGGGTTCAAGCATTTACTTTAAGCAGAAACTCAGGTGTTCTGATTTCATATTCAAAGAAGATACTCAGTGATTTTAGGTAAGATACATAACTTCTTTCTGTAGCTTGACAGTCTGTTCGAGGCCACCCTGTCGCTATATTAATCACTCTCCCCTGTTTCTTTTCTTCAAAAATACCTTGCCTCTGCATACTGAAAACAAACGTATAAGAGCAAAAAAAGTTTGAGTGTCAGATTCGATGTCCAACTGTTCTGAGTCCCAGTTTCAATGTCAAATAGTTCTTCATGTGTACATGTCAGCAATGGTATCCAGATGGTGGACACATCGTGGCAATGCAAGATCCATCCTCTCTGGTATGTTCCTGGGCCGCCTGCAGCCCCACACAGCTGCCGACTGCTAGAATGGCAAGGTGTTGTCAGCATCCGCCATCTCTGGACCGTCCTCGTGGATGGAACAGGCCCGTCAGTTCCTCATTGTCGCAGGAACCCACATGGTCTTGGAGTTGTTCTCTGCAAACACACAAACACATTCTCGACCAAAGGTTAACAAAGGGATCCTCTCTGCAAAATAGACTTGGGATTCTTTTTAATTTTTTGCCTAAATGATATTCCTTTTGGCTTATTTTGACACCATGTGTGTTTTTTTGGGGGGTGTCCTGCAGCTGGTTTTACAAATGGAATTTTCTTTTCTGGAGTAAGAATTTTCTACATGTATTTTACTTATAGGATATTTTTCCTTACATGATATTACCTCATTGTCCCCCTCCCCCCTTTTTTTGGTTAATAGGGGCTTTTGGAAATTTTATCTTGCAGTCTTGGTAATTTTAAATTTTAATTTTTGCATGCAAATATTACTACTTTAGGTTCTTTGGATGTTAGGCAATTTTGCAGTGAGTTGAACTACTAATAGATAATTTAGTTAATGTTTTAGGAAAAGCTTTTTGTCCAGTACAGTTAGATTTTCTTGAGTATTCACTTATTTCACTTGGCCAATTTAAATTAATCTGAAAACTTGATTACTATTTTACTGTCAATTTTAATACTCAAGCAGAAATCATAGTTTACCCAGTAAATACTTGTGGAAAGGAATATTTGCATTTTTGAGTATATTCATCATTTTATCCTACAGGAAGAATATGCAAAAAACAAATATCCATCTATAAGGGCAGTGGGCATATATTTATGCCAGTCAGGACAGGAGGTGGAAGAACTGAGACTGAACATAGTTTTGTCATCTATTTGGTATGTTGGTTATTCCTTAGCTTTTGGGAAAGGAAGGGTTACAGAATGAAGTTATGAAGAATATCTTTTAAAATACCTGTATTTGTATCAAAGCAGCCAAATATCGTGCCCTGAAATTTATTAATTTATATATTCTATACATAGTTTGTATTTTCTTAATACCTCTTTAAAATAAGGCATTGCCACTTGCCAGAAAAATAGGCAACACAGAATTTCAGTGATTTATGGAATGCCACGTTATGAGGTCCTGAATTTATACAAATACTTTCCATATATTAACACTGATTTCCAAAATAACCCTGGTGAAAACTTTGTAAAATATTCCCATACACATAAACCCTGAAAATAAAGACTAAGAGAACAGTAGAAATGGGATGTTTTGGAGCATTAGTCAAATCCACAGGAATTCCTAGTGTTTTAGAGAAGCTCAGCAGTGCAGAACTACGTAGCACATGGCATGTGCCCCTTACATTTATTGCAGCCTGACTGTGGATGTGGTTCACTCTGGGACCCAGACTGAGGGAGTGGCTACTCTGGAACACAGCTTGTTACTGTGATGAAGGGCAAGGAAAACATGGTGAACCCCATGCTGGCTGTTAAAGGTTCTGTCCTGAAATGGTGCATATCACTTCTACATCCAATCAAGAGAGGAATGTATAATCCTTTTGCAGAGACAGGCACCAAATAAAGATAAATACAGTCCACAAAAATATGGGATTGGAATGCAATTTTATTGAAGATCCAAGGAAGAATGACTTCACAGAGCAGTTTTAAAGGGAAGTAGGGAAAATTATAAGATTGGTATCTGCTTGTACTTCACGTTGACACATTGTATTTTCCAAAGATTGTCACAGTGATCTTTCAATCCACTTGTTCTTCTAGAACTTTACCACTTCCTCTCAATAAATGGAGTCTTGTTGATAATAGTCTTCATCATCCTTTATCATCAATGTTGGTTCATGAATTGTGAGTACTGTACCATACATATGTGAGATGTTAATAGGGGAAGCTGGATGGTTAATATATGGGAACTTTCTGTATTATCATTGCAACTTTTCTGTAAACCTAAAAGTATTCTAAAATAATTTATTTTTAAAAAGTCAAAGTGAACAGAAAGATATAAAAATTAAAAAGTAGTAGAGTGCAAGAGAAAGCCACCTCTGTTGGGTGCCTTTGGAAAGGTCAGAGCCATAAAATTCTGGATGGGGGCTCATAGATAGGAAGCATTGTCTTGTATATCAAGTGCCCAACAACAAAGCTGACCCTTACCAAGAGGACTAAGCATTACTACTGGATACCTGATTTGCCTTGCAGCATATGAATATATACCCCAAATGAAGAAAAGTAGTTCACAGAATCAAATTACTACTGGTAGAGAGTGCAGTGTATTGATGACTTGCTGCAGAGGAAAACTGTTTTTAGATGAGTGGCAGGACCAAGTGAGGGCAGAGAGTTTGTGTTTGGTTTTTTTTTTGTTTCTTAATGTATTTTTATTGACTTCAGAGAGAAAGGAAGAGGAAGAGAGAGATAGAAACATCAATGATGAGAGGGAATCATTGGCTGCCTCCTGCCCACTGGGGATGAGCCCACAACCCAGGCATGTGCCTTTGACTGGAGTCGAACCTGGGACCCTTCCATCCGTGGGCCGATGCTCTATCCACGGAGTCAAACTGGCTAGGGTGTGTTGTTATAAGCATTTTCATAGTCTTAGACTTAGATGGGTGTTGTTTTTGTCATACTTTCCAAATAAAATTGGAAAGAAGGCATTCTGGAAAAGGTTTCTTAAAGTGAAAACTTAAAGATTGATGGATTTGCCTTTTAAAGTTTTGCAACCTTGAATAAAATATGTTTTACCATCTGTATAATAAAATATATGCCTTACAAGATATTTTTGAAGAAAAGAACAGGGGAGAGTGATTGATATAGAGGCAGGGTGGCCTCGAACAGGCTGTCAAGCTACAGGGGGAAGGCTGGAGTGGAGGGGAGGCAGATGCTGGGGAAGATCAACCGAAGGACTTGTATGCATACATATGAGCATAACCAATGAATGAAAGACTCTGGGGTGGGGAGGGGGGCAGGTGGGGACAAGTGCTGGGGGTAAGGGAGGCTGGGGGGAGGATATTGGGGCGGGGGAGGAAAACATATGTACTACTATTAAATATAAGTTATATTGTAAATAAAATTAAAAAAATAAAAAAATATATATATATGCCTTAGCTAGACATCACAGTACTGTATTGTTGAAAAAAATAGTAAATGTGAATGTGTTATCAAAACTAACTGCTATGGGGTATATAATTATGTATCAAAAATCAAGTTCTTCTAGTTTAGAAAGAGTTTAAGGTTGTTCACAGAATCAAAGGCTGGAAATGCAAAGAAGGGGACATGTAAAAGAGGTGACTTACTCTGTTTTCAATCCCAACTCAAGTTCTGGTAATGGGGCTTTCCGTTCCTATCACTACTACCTTTATTAAATGTCAATGGCCCTATCTTTGTTAAGAGGGATCTTAACCAAGGTCTCAACCATTGAAAATAGGATCGTCTACACAGGCCAGTTTGAATGAGACTCAGCAAATTGTTAGGTCATAGTTAGGCATTACTTCTTTGGAAAATCCAAAGGTGACATGTGGTCAGTTACTGAAGTCCCTCGCTATGCAGCTCAAAGCAGATTAGTTCACCCAATGATTCCCAGAAAGACAGTAAATGATCTGCAAATTGTCTTATTTATTCAGCACCTATATGGCTATGGTCACTGGCAATAGCAACATTGGCATTCTTAATACTGAGTCTGCTCTTGTCCATGTGTTCTTTTGCAGATCTACTCCCTCATCTATAACTTCACAGAGATCTCGCCAAGTTTGAGCCCTATCCAACTCTTGAATCCCTTCCTAGCCAAGATAACATTCAGTTCTTAGGGCATAAAGGTATGCTCTGCTTCTTTCAGAGCCTGTTCTTTTTGAAAACTTTAATATATTTTTATTGATTTAAGAGAAGAAGGGGGTGGAAGAGAGAGAGAAACATCAGTGATGAGAATCACTCATCAGCTGCCTCCTGGCAAACATCAGTGATGAGAGTGAATCACTCATCAGCTACCTCCTACTGGGGATCCAGCCTGAAACCTGGACATGTGCACTGACTGGGAATTGAACCATGACATAGTTCATAGGTCGACACTCAACCACTGAGCCATGCCAAACACGCTTAAGTATTTTGTGGGTTTTTTTAGTCCTTACCAGAGGATATTTTTCCATTGATTTTTAGAGAGAGTGGAAGTGAAAGAGAAAGACAGAGGGAAGCATTGATGTGAAAGAAACAAATTGATTGGTTGTCTCCTACATGGGCCCTGACCAGTGAGCCCAGGACAGGGAAGACTCTGAAACCAAGGTACGTGCCCTTGAGCAGAATCAAACCTGGACTCTGTTCCGCAGGCCGACGCTCTATCCACTGAGCCAAACTGGCTAGGGCAGGGCCTGTAATTTAACTTACAAGAGCCTTCTGGTCTCCAAAGAAAATGTGGCTCGTGAAAATCAAACATTTTGGCTTTCAATTGCTTTTTTTTTTTTTAATATCGTGGGGTTTCAAAGGATAGTTTTACAGTAAACGAAACAAAATAAAAAATTAACTGTTTTTCCTTTCTGATTTTACAGTCAGTGCTTGAGGTAATGAGAATGGCACTGACTTTAAAGATCATGAGTAAGAATATGCAGAAAAGAAAACCACACAAATGTTTTTAAGATATTTTCTCCTTATGGGCTAAACAACAAGAGCATTCCCAGACATTCTTCACTGAACCCTTCCCCATTCTATACTAAAGCTAAAGCTTTCATCTGCACTCCTTCTGGTATAACCTACACCTATAACCAGTAACATAACTTGGAGGGCCCTGAGCAAAATGAAAATGCAGAATTTCATTAAAAAATTATTGAATAATCTGTAAGGGTAGATCGTTAAGCCCAGGGCAGAGACTTGCTCATGAAGCCACCCTTGCACACACCTTAAAAGCAAGTCAAAGCCTGAGTGACCCATAGTTTCGTTCAGTGGAGCTCTAGGTTTCTGTGTCTGTGTTCTAAAAGCATTCTTTCTTATTTTAGAGACATATTACAGTTCCCACCCTATCGTACAATCAAGAATTGCCATGAGAAAGTTCTTTGTAAGCCTCACTCTTTACCTGCCAATCAGCCAGATTCAAAATAATTCAGGAGAGAATTCTGTCATTTTAGAGAATAGTGAAGCTACAAAATAGAAGAGGTCTAGATTCCTCAATCATCATATGGAAGACTGCCTGCCAAATACTACATTGAACTGTCAAATGAAGGAGAAATAAAACCAGTGAAATTTTGGGGTTTACTGTGACGTTTGACATACCTTGACTATACATCAGTAGTAGCCTATGTTAAAATAACAAATGACACCAAAATCTCTTTAACAAAAATTTATTTCTTATTTATAATATGCCATTCAGAAGACTATACTCATAGCTACTCCAGGCTGATGAAACTTCACTGTCACTTATGATCATCACAGCAGTGGGAAAAAATATCATGATTATACATTGTAAGGTTTTTGTGCATACTGGTATATAGTACATCATTTCTACTTACATATCAAAGACCTTAAGTCAAATGGCCATGCCTACCTTTAAAAAAAGCAAAGAAGCCCAGCCAATAGGGCTCAGTGGTTGAGCATTGACCTAGGAACCAAGAGGTCACAGTTCAATTCCTGGTCAGGGCACATGTAGGGAGCATGCATGTGGCAGGCGATGGATGATGTTTCTCATCGATGTTTCTATCTCTCCCTCTCCCTTCCTCTCTTTCTAAAAATAAATTAAAATGTTAAAAAAAGATAAACAAAAGGAAGAGCAAAGACATGTAATCCCATGTGCCAAAAGGGAGAACCCAGACATATTTTGGAAATGACAGTCCTAATACCACATGGTTATAGACATTGGTTTTTGTAAGGAGAGCAGAGCCATACAGAAACTTAAAATGTTGTATAGAATAAGTAGGCAGCAAAAAAACAACATTAGTATAGGCTGTTAGCTGGAGAGCTCTAGTGCGCCTTGGTAAAATATTTAGTAAAACTGTCCTCCATGAGAAGTAGAAGGTAGACCGTGAGCCTAATAAGACTCTTAACTGTATGGGAAGTAGATAGGAGGGTAATGGTGTGAAATGAAAATAGTTTTGCAAAAATCATATTAAGAGTTTTAACTTTGCTATCCAAGCCTATTGCTTCAGATAGCCTCAAGAGGGAATTTGTGTGAGGAAGCAAAGAAATAAATCATTATTGATAACTAGAGGCCTGGTGCACGAAATTCGTGCAGGGGGACAGGGGATGTCCCTTAGCCCAGCCTGCACCCTCTCCAATCTGGGACCCCTTGAGGTATGTCCGACTGCCCGTCTAGGCCCGATCCTATAGGATCGAGCCTAGATGGGCAGTCGGACATCCTTCTCACAATCCAGGACTGCTGGCTGCAAACTGCTCACCTGCCTGCCTCCCTGATTGCCCCTAACCGCTTCTGCCTGCCAGCCTGATCACCCGCTAACCACTACCCTGCCAGCCTGATGTCTAACTGCTCCCCTGCCAGCCTGTTTGCCCCCAACTTCCCTCCTCTGCCAGCGTGGTCACCCCTAACTGCCCTCCCTTGCAGGCTTGATTGCCCCCAACTGCCCTCCCTTGCAGGCCTGGTCCCTCCCAATTGTCCTTTCCTGATGGCCTGATTGCCCCCAACTGCCCTCCTTTGCAGGGCCTGGAACCTCCAGGCCATCTTGTGGTGGCCATCTTGTGTCCACATGGGGACAGGATCTTTGACCACATGGAGGCACCCCTCTTGTATGTTGGAGTGATATAAAATCTGCTAATTACTCTTTTATTAGATAGGATAGAGACCTGGTGCATGGGTGAGGGCCAGCTGGTTTGCCCTGAAGAGTGTCTCAGATCAGGGTGGGGGTTTCCTTGGGGTGAGGAGCAGCTTGAGTGAGGGGCCTGTGGAGGTTTGCAGGCTGGCCATGCCTCCCAGCGACCCAAGCAGAGGCCCTGGGATCTGATATTAATCTGTGTCTACAATGGAAACTTTGTAGCCTGGAGCGGAGCCCAGCCTTCTGCTCGCTCTGGGGCAGCAGCCATTTCTGTTTGAAAGCTTGTAGCCTAGAGTGGAGGCGTAGGCCAGCAATGGCAGACTGAAAGCTTGGCTTCCTCCATTGCCAAAGAAACCCAAGCCTCTATTCTCTCCAGCTCAGTGGCTGCCGCCATTTCTGTATCTTTTATAATTGAAACTTTGTAACATTGAGTGGAGGCCTAGGAAGGCAGAAAGCTTAGCTTCCTCTGTTGGCGAGGAAACCCAAGCCTTCCTCCTGCTCTCAGAGGCAGCAGCCATCTTGGTTGGGGTTAATTTGCATAAATTGCTCCTGTTTGGCTGGTGTGTGTGGCTACGGGCGTGGCTTGTGGGTGTGGCAAATGTGCAGTCAAATCTGCATATTACTCTTTTATTAGATAGGATTACATATAGAAAAGAACTAGAATGTGAAATTTAGAATATGAAACTAAAAGCAAATATATCAGAAAGTCTACCAAGTTTTTAAGGAAATTGTATTGTTCATGAAACCATGTACCTAGACTGAAAAAGACCTGGAGCATTCATCAATCTCCCAGAGTGCCCTCAGAAGGAAGCCCAGATAACTTACCTTTATGGTTTATAGGTTGTACCCTGAGGACCCACATTTGAACCTGATGGAAAGGCCTGTGCATCACATGAAGCTGTGATTCATTGACTTCACAACCCTATTCCTGACAAGTACACCAGACCCGTGATAGGAATAACTTTCAGTGAATATATTTCTTAAAGGTGTAAATTTTCAAATTTCCTATTTGTTATCTTTAGGAGTTAAAGGGGCCAAGTCAGTACTTGAAAAACAAGAATTGTAACTTGGCCTCTTTTCCTTTAAATTTATCCTGAACCACTCTGTTAAATGAATTTGTGCTGCCAATTTTATATTGTTCTACTAGTGGACCGGTGCATGAAATTTGTGCACATTAAAAGGGTATTAGAGGAAATAATTTAATATTGCTATTTAACTCTTTCTCTATAACAGAAATATCAGAGACTAAATTCGTGCACGGTGTGGGGTTCCCTCAGCCCAGCCTGCCCTCTCTCACAGACTGGGAAGCCTCAGGAGATGTCCTATTGATGCCTGAGGCCCACTCCCCATCAGTCTAGCCACCTTCTGTGGGAGGTGACTGGGCTGATCAAGGGAAGGCGCCAGCCCCATTACCCTGCTGCTGCAGCCACTGCAGCCACCAAGGTGTTTTCATCAACATGGACTCTAGTCCCTTCACTGTGAAAAAAATGACAACTTTCTTTAGGCATTTTCAAGATGTATCTTTCATAGGATATGACATTTCTTTCTTTTCTTTTTTATCCTCACCTGACGATGTTTCCATTGAATTTTATAGAGTGTGGAAGAGAGAGGGAGAGACAGAAACATCAATGTGAGAGGGACACTTTGATTGGTTGCCTCCTGTATGAGCCCTGACCTGGGCCCCAGCCAGGGAGGAGCCTGTAACCTAGGTACATGCCCTTGATCAGAATCGAACCCAAACCCTGTGGTCAGCAGGCCGAGGCTCTAACCAATGAGCCAAAGCAGCTAGGGCAGGATATGACACTTCTTAGCCCCTCTCCAGCAGTGGACCTTTGTTTTTTCCTCCAGGAGTGTAGTGGGAAAAACCTAGATCACCTTCTTGGATTCTTATAACCCAAGTGACCAAGAACATTGCAAATGGCAGCATACAGGAGCTTAGCCAATGAGTGGTCAGAAAAGGTGTTTATGCTGGAACTGGTTTGGCTCAGTGGATAAACTGTGGTCCTGAAGGCTCAAGGGTCCCAGGATTGATTCCTGTTAAGGGCATATACCTTGGTTGGAGGCACATCCCCGGTGGGGAGTGTACAGGAGGCAGCTGATCGATGTTGCGCCAGAGCACGTGCAAGCGGCTGGGGGTGGGGCAGGAACATCCCTGTCTCTGAAGGCCAGCAGTCAGTCCTGTCATGGGTGCTGGGCTGGGGGCATGCAGGGACCCCTGAGCCACACATGGCAGTGGCCACCAGGGTCTCCGGATGCTCCAGAGGCCAGCAGCCAACCCTATGGTGGGCGCCAGGCTGGGGGCATAGACCCAAACTGCTGCTTGGCTTCAGAGCCCGCCCCCAGCAGCTTGGCTGCTGCACCCATAGTCCCACAGTGGCTGGGGGTGTTCTGGGACACCTGCCACTCAGGGCCGAAGTACAGAGCCGGGCTAGGGGGCATGCAGGGACCCCTGAGCCACATACATCAGTGGCCACCAGGGTTTCCGCATGCTCCAGAGGCCAGCAGCCAGCCCTGTCGTGGGCGCTGGGCTGGGAGCGTGGACCCAAACTGCCGCTTGGCTTCACAGCTCGCAACCCAGCACCCTGGCCTGAGGACTCACAGCCCCACCTCACGCTCATTATCCAAGGTGCCCTGGGCGCTCATTTGCATGTCCCATCCCACAGCTTCGTCGCAGCCTAACAGAGCAACCAATATGCAAGCCTCATGAGGAGATCCCATGGCATCAAATTCCCCTAACCGTCCTGAGGTGATTGCGAAAGGATGTGACTCAGTCACCATAACTGAAAAGGAGGATCTGACCGGTCCTTAAATACCATGCGGGTGGAGCTTGTAGTGTGCTTGGCAAATCTGTGAACCGTTCCATATTTCCTGTCCACCGTGTTACAGCCACACCTCCCGTCCCCCACGCTGTAGCCATGCCTCATGCCTGCTTCCTGTCCTGCACGCCACACTTCCCTTCCCACGCCAGGCATGCCGTGGCCACACCCCCCACTCCTGATTGGCTGGTAGTGTAGCAAAGGTACGGTCACATTTGCATGTTTCTCTTTTATTATATAGGATTCTCATAGCAACAAGCTGTGATGTCAGAGGGTTATTTATCACAAAACTATTTTTTTTTAAAAAAAAAAACCTGCTTGGCCAGCGATGCGCAACTTTTTGAGCTTGGTGTGTCAAAATTCACCAAAAAACTGACCATAACTCAGGTGGTGTCTCACTCAGAGCAAAAAAACATAATTTCACGATATTTATAGTTTAAATAACAAAAATGTGTAATTGTAATATATAACTATATTTAATAAACCAAAAACTCATTATTTAGCCAACACTGGTTTGGCTCAGTGGATAGAGCGTCGGGCTGTGGAGTGAGAGGTCCCGGGTTCGATTCCAGTCAAGGGCATGTACCTTGGTTGCGGGCACATCCCCAGTAGGGAGTGTGCAGGAGGCACCTGGTCGATGTTTCTCTCTCATCAATGTTTCTGACTTTCTATCCCTCTCCTTTCCTCTCTGTAACAATCAATAAAATATATATATATATAAAACTTATTATTTAACTTACCTGCTTCATGACTTCTTTGTTCATCTGTCAGTTGGTTTCTTTTGTTGGTCTTGATATTATTTAACTTATGTGGGGTACTGTGAACTAAGATAAGTGAGGGGGAGAGGTAATTCTTTAATTAACCTGCCTATTAGTGACTTTTTGGTTGCTGAATTTCATTGGCTAAACCTTCAATTGAAGGTTGGTATTTTGTACACTTCAAGCCCAAGCAAGCGCTACTAACTGCATCTGTCAATCTGTTTCTTTTGTTGGTTTTGATATTATTTAAAGCTGAGAATAAGGTCTCACAAAAGAACATAGAGGGGAAAATTGTGAGTAAAGCCATTGTGTACTTTTCAGGGTGCTAAAACTGTCTGATAATCACTTCCAGGCACTCCATATTTCCTGTTCACTACTCGTAGTGGCACTCCTCTTGATTCTCCAAGAGGCACCTTTCCAGATCCTCAAGCTTTGACCTCAAGTCGACAAACACCTGAGCCCAGATGCTGTCTTGAAATTCTGCAAGTTGCATCTCCAAATCATCAACTTGCATCCATTGGAAACCATTTAATTCCAAACTACTATAGACTATTACATCATGATACTTAATAATTTTTATGGTCTGTTCTAGGCTTCTAAATTGATTAAATGTATCACTGAACTGGCCAAGTAGCGAGTCTAAAACATGCTGGTACTTTATATGCAAGGGTTCCATTTCTTTTTGTACAGCTGCACTGGCCTTCTCAAAATACTTTGTTACCCGAGGAAAATACTTATAAGTTTTAGTTTCTACATCTCGCTTGGAAATTTTAAGTTTACATTCAAAAGCTTTTATGTATCCAAACGTAACATCAACACTTTTGCCAAAACCTTATAACTTTAAGTTCAGTTCATTAATATGAACAGAGAGATTTGTAGAAAATATCAGGGTGTTGACCCACTTATCATCATTGAGCTGAGAAAGGTTTCCGAGATCCTTATCCTCAAGAAATACCTTAATTTCTTCAAAGCACTCCACAAAGCACTCAAGAACTATGCCTCGGCTCAGCCATCTTACATTATTGTACATCAGCAGTCCACTGTAGGTGGAATCAACCTCCAGTAAAAGTGCAGAAAATTCTCACTTGTGAAGGGAGTGAGCAGCTATTAAATTAACTATTTTTGTAACAACTGACATTAAGTTGTTTAAGTTGGTGAATCCTGCCTTGGCACATAAAACATCGACCAATAATGGCCAACTGAGCATGTGATGTGACATCTATCGTTTCATCAAAAGAGATAAAAAAATATTTACAATTACTTATGTCTCTCTTTAATTGGTGTTGTATGTTTATGTTCAGTCTCATTATTCAGTCTTTTATGATATTTCTACTAAGTGGTAACTCAGATATTCTCTTAATTATTGCATCTTTATTCTGCATATTGTGAAATAGAACTGGTGCACATCTGAGGAGAGTTTCTTTAATAAATTCTCCCTCACTGAGTGCTTTTTCCCATGCTGAGCTATGGAATGAGCAATGCTCAGACTTGCAGATGTTAAATTTGTAGAGCCTTTTATAAATTTAAGGATGGAATTAGATTGGCTCTTATAAAGGTGTAGCTGCCTGGAAATGTATTCCTTCCTTTCATCCTCACTTTTTTTCCAAGAGCTGGGAATGATTAGTTTCAAAATGTCTATTTATATTCCATGTTCTGCTTACTATCGTTTTAGTACATGGAACACAAAATGATCTGACATTTTTTTCTATAATGCCATACATCTCGGTCCATGTCTCTTGAAAGGGTTGGCTACTGCTACTACCACTGCCTTTACTTAACCTTGGTTTTTTATTTTATTTTTTGGGTTCTCCATCAGGGGGGCAGTGACAGAAGATAGAACTATAGATAGCCTGTTAGCCCTGGAGGCAATTAGGGGTTAACTAGCCTAACTGACCACAAGATGGCACATGTTAACTGTCTTTTAGGAAAGGGCAGGGTTAATAAGCAGAAATAGGGGTTAATAAGGATGCACAACAGTAATAGTAATTAAATGGAGTCTGTACTATGCTGCAAAATGACGTTCCTTATATAAATTAAGATGGCTGCCGCTATTTCTAATGGCGGGAAGCAGCACCCATAGCATAGGCCCTGGCCTCTCCCAGCCTCCCCCTATCTTATCTCAGTAATGTTAGAAATCCACGACACCCCAGAACAGTAGATTGGATGATGGTTGCTGTGGTTATATGGTTGCTGATAATGGTGATCACAGGGCCCCCAGAGATGCGTCCCCTGTGGCATTCCACTGCTCCCTGCTCCACCCACTGGCTGGAAGTGAGGTTAAAGATCCCCTAATGGCCTAACCGGAAGTCCCAGAACTAGATGCTCTGTGCCAGAGGTCTGTTGGCCTACAGACCTTTGGCACAGAGTGTCTACACTACACTAAAGCAAATGTTTCATCCTTGGCTTCTGCACCTGGCTATGCAGTAGCCGAGAATGAAACATCCTTCTCAGCATGTGGCCCCATACTTCTCTGTATGTGACCACATGCGGCCACGTGTCATCGAAAATGGCTACATGTGTCAGGGCTGACACGTGTGTCATAGGTTTGCCGTCACGGTGCTAGGCCATGAAGCATAAAGCTCCAATTGCATGGTATTCAACAATTATTCTATCTAATAAAGAGGGAATATACAAATTGACCCTCACGACGTCGCAAAGCTGGCAGCACCCACAGCCAATAAGGAAGGGATATGCTACTTGAATGCCCTGCCCTCAAAGATGGCGATGACCAGTCTAGTCCCCTCAGCCTTGCTGCATACCTGCCTCCAGAGTACCCCATCCCCCTCAAGCCCCCAGCCACCACCCAGGGTCAGCCTGGGGCACAGGTAAGCCTTGGATGGCGACTGCCCAGCCACCCAGGGCCACCCGAAGCTCAGGTAACCAGGGCCTGCTAAGGCTTGCGCTGCCAGCAATGGCAGCAGCAGAGGTGTGATACAGCGTCACTTCGCTGATCGCTGGGTCCCCTCCCGCTCCTGAGGGCTCCCAGACTATGAGAGGGGGCATCCAGGGCTGAGGGACCCCCGGCCCCATCAAGTGCATGAATTTTCATGCACCAGGCCTCTAGTGTTATGAAAATAAAAATGAAAACAGATCAAAAATAAAATTCAAAATAAAAAGTTTATGTGAACATTTTTATTAACAGTTGCCATAATATAAAAAAAGCTTTCCCTTTAGCACTTTCTATGAGTACTTATGCATTTTTTAAAAAAATATATTATTAAAAATCATTCAGTTACAAGTCTGAGCAACATTATTTCTTGCAAATTAAAGTAAGCTACATCATGCACACAGTAAAAAAAGCATCAAAGCATCTAAAAGAATTACTATTCAAGTAAAGATTACCTATTAATTTTTTTCTACTGAAAACCTAGTATACTTCATTATACTGAAAGGCATAAATAAAAGCATTATATCAAACAAATGATTATCACATAAATTGGTGTAGGTGCAATAAACTTCATCAAGACAGCATTCTATACAGCAAAAGTCACATGCCCACAGGGTCTCATAGATTATGTAAATTAGTGAAATGCCCTGGGTGGGAGACAGTGGGGTGGGTGAGTACATATCATATCTATAGCGGTCTAGAAGGGCTAGGTTAGGGCAGCACAACAAAGAAGACAATAGTTTAGTTGTTGAAGACAAAATTTGTTTACTTGCTCAAGCTACATGTGGTCAAGGATCAGCTGGGATACTCTGCTCTTTGTCATTAGGACAGCCATTATGTAGAATATTACTGGTTATTATGGCAGAGGAAAAAAGAGATTCCACTTTTTTGAGCAGTGTGAGAACACTGCATAACTGCACAACTCCAATAGCAGCTTTTGGGGGCATTTTACAAACTGGTATTTGCATTAAACGTGGCCTTTCCAAAATAATGAATTAAATAGGAAGCAAGTACCACCTTATATTAATAAGCTCTTATGCTCATCTACACTAAAAGAAGAGAAAGATAATTGTACCTCTGCTACACTCACAGCCAATCAGGAGTGATATGCAAATTAACCCAACAAAGATGGTGGCTCAATTTGCATACACAGTTGGTGCAGGCAGTGCTTGACACTGCCATCAGCAGTGGGGGTGATCACAGCGTGGACGCGGGCAAGGTGCAGGAGCGATTGCGGATTGGACCTTGGCAGGCAGCTGGGGCAATTGCAGCTTGGACCCAAGCAGGCAGTGTCCAGCTCCAAGCCTCAGGGACCCGGGCAGCCCCTGCCAAGGCCCTGCAGTGCAAGAAAGCTGGCAGCTTATAGCGCATTTCTCCCTCTGGGGCCCCAGCTTCCTCATCCCAGCTGTGGAAACTGACAACAGGTAGGGGGAAGTCCCACTCTCACAAAATCATCCATTAGTCACACAGCTCTCAAAGGCCTGACAGCCTGGGCTCTCATTCACCTATATCTCAGACGGTGACAGTAGAGAGGACTATGTCCAAAGAAAAACTGTTGATACAATGTAGCTCTACAGCAGAACGATACTGACGTTATTGACAGAAAATGTCTGAAGAGCAACATGCGTCTGATCTTGAAAAAAGGCGACGCCTGCGACAATGTATCTTGAAGAGCAGCTATTGGGAAAACGTCACTCTGTAGCCGAAAAATATTAGCATCATCAACAGAAAATGTCTAAAGACCAATGTGCCTTTGAAGTTGAAAGAAGGCAGTGGTGAAGACAGAATATGTCTAGAGAAGTCATTAACATATACTAGCAATACTGGTAGGAACTGCCTTCTCAGGGAAAATGGAGTACATGAGAATGCAATTCTCAAACATAGTTGTGGTGGAATGACTGTTAGATGTGAATTTTGCCTATCACTAAATTTCTATGATAAAAAACCATCTGATGGGAAATTTACTCGATGTTGTAGCAAAGGGAAAGTCTGTCCAAACGATACACATTTTCCAGATTACTTGGCATATTTAAAAAGATTAATGACAAATGATGATTCTGACAGTAAAAATTTCATGGAAAATATTTAATCCATAAATAGTTGTTTTGCTTTTGCTCCCATGGGTGCAAATGTTGCATTGCCATGAGGGTATGGGCCATACTGTTTTAGAATACACGGACAAGTTTATCACTGTACTGGAACTTTACACTTGGCGTTTCTCAAAAGTTTGCTCAGCTATATTTTGGATACAGCTGAAGCTAAAAGTAAAAGATTAGCAATGCCAGAAAACCAGGGCTGCTCAGAAAGACTCATGATCACCATCAACAACCTCATGCATGAAATAAATGAATTAACAAAATCATACATGAGGTAGAAAAGGAAGCTCAGTCTGAAGCAGCAAAAGGTATAACTCCCACAGAAGTAACAATGGTGATTACAATCATAACAGTGATCCGAGTAGATATAATTCTCATCGCTTAACCGAGGTTGCTGTCATATTCAGAGACAAAGATGGAGAACCTCCTTTTGAAAGGGATTTGCTCATTCATTTTAAGTCAGATCCCAATAATCTGAATACCACTAAATGGAACAAAACAGCATCCTGTTTCCTACATTAGATGCAATGACATATCCCATTCTTTTTCCACATGGTGAAAAAGGCTGGGGAACAAATATTGCATTATGACTCAGAGATGGCAGTGTAATTGGCAATAATACTAGACAAAATGCAAGGGCACAAGTCACACAAATGCAGTATTCTGGATTTCATCTTTCCACCAGGGACACTTTCAATCCTATTCTAAATGCAGGAAATAAGTTTAATCACTTTATCAGTCATTATTTGCATCAGTGTTGTTTTGTATCAGGAATTTGTTATTGTTGTTATATCATTTTGTTATTGTTTATTAATAAAATTATGTATTATCTGCATATACATTATACTCATTTCCTTTTCTCTCTCATACTTTCATTATAGAGAAAGGGCAAATAGCAGTATTAAAAGTTCCTCTAATTCCCTTTCAATGTGCATGAATTTCCTGCACTGGGCCACTAGTTCTCCATAAAATGTAAAATTTAATCTTTGTAAACAGGCTTTGAGATAAATGCATATTATGACCTTCATTATACAGAAAGGGAAACTGAGATTTGGAGAGTTTAAATAACTAAGATTGCACAATTGTCAGGGTGTAAATGAAGAGTTAATACAAACTAATCAACTCTCCTGGGGAATGCACTCCTTTCACTCATCTGAAATGAAAGGGGATTCATATAGCACCATTCTTCAAAAACATAAGTGTATTTTTCTATTCTGTTGGTGGACATTAGGTGTTTCTGGTTTTGGACAACTAAAAACAACAATATTATAAGCATTCTTTTAGGTGCTTCTTAGTATATCTATATATATAAAAGCCTAATATCCTAAGTGTCTGACTGTACAACCAATCGCTATGACGTGCACTGACCACCAGTGCGCAGAAGCTCCGACTGGCCCAGATATCCCCTCAGGGCTTCTCCACCTCCCCCTGCTCCTGAGAAGTGATCAGGTCAACACCCGCTGCTTGTACCTGCTGTTGGTGCTGGCCCCAATTGCTCCGGGCCATCAGCACATGGGAGCAGTGATGAATAGAGCAGGGCTGCAAGGCAGGGCCAGGCAGAGTATGGAGGATGGGCAGAAATGCACCCCCATGCCTACCACAGCCTCGTGACCCACAGTTCCTTTCAAAGTGCACTAATTCATGCACTGGGCCCCTGGTCTATAGTAATAACCCAGGTGGTCGTCACACCATGATGCCCTCATGCTGTCACAATCCCATCAGCAAGAGGCTGCATGCCCAACAGACCTGCCCCGGTGGGTGGGACTGCATTCATGACGAGGCAGAAAAGGCCCCTGACATGGGGAGGAGTGGAACCTGAGCACTTGGAGCAGGGGGAATAGGTCAGGCTCTAAGGGAGGGAACACAGAGTGGAGCTGGACATGTTCTGGCATGGCTCCTCCTCTTCAGGTGTGACAGGCTGCAGTGGCCTGGCTGAGAGGGAAAAAGAGAGTGCAGTGCTCTGAGCAGTCTCCATGGACTGCCGGGATGAGAGGTCTCCTGCCAAGGCCCACCGCCTGAGCAGCTTGGAGCCCTCTCAGGATGACGTGCCACCACCGCTTCCGCTACCACCACTGCTCATGTGACTGCCCCTGCCTCTACCAGAGCAGCGCCCAAGGCTCCGGGAGGAAATGTAGGCAGCACAGGTCCTGGCTGACATGAGTGGGGTGGAATTGGGCCCCACTCTGCCCCCACTGTCC
Source organism: Antrozous pallidus (assembly GCA_027563665.1). Classification (NCBI taxonomy): domain Eukaryota; kingdom Metazoa; phylum Chordata; class Mammalia; order Chiroptera; family Vespertilionidae; genus Antrozous; species Antrozous pallidus. The sequence goes on along the minus strand of JAOAOB010000042.1, from coordinate 38,340 downwards.
CCTTATCATTCTTGAGGAGCGGGGAGTGCACACACGCTTCACCCTGAGTGCTGGGTGTTCCTATTGGGAACCTGATTTCGAGTCTGGGTATGGGGAGTGCACATTCTCTCCTGAGGAGTTGGCTGGGGAAGCCTGGAGATTGACAGGGGATTCAGATTGACATTCAGGTTACCAAGCCAGAGCTGAGGGGCTTTGGTGGAGAGGCCCTAGATACCTGTAGCATAGGGGGACCAGAGTACCAGCAGAATGACCAGAACAACCGGTCAACTGTCACTGTGACATGCACTGATCACCAAAGGGCAGATGCTCAATGCAGGAGCTGCCCCTGGCTGGTCAATGTGCTCCCACAGTGGGAATGCTGCTTGGCTGACCAGGATGAGCAGCACTCCCCAAAGTAGGAGCAGCCACTCCAAGAGCAGGTCCACAGCCACTCGGCTGACTGGAATGAGCTGTGCTCCCACTGTGCACGAATCCGTGCACAGGGTCTCTAATTACATGTAAAGTTCACGCTGGTGCCAAGTGTATTTGTGTATTCTTATCTGTCATTGTCAATCGTGAATTTGGTTCACACTTCTATTATAGAGAAAGGGCAAAGGGCGATAAAATATTTCTTCTAATTCCTTTCAATGTGCACGGATTTGTGTACCAGCTCCTAGTGCAGCCATAAAAAAGAAGGAACTCTTATCTTTTGTGACAATATGGATGGACCTGGAGATTATTGTGCTAAGTGAAATAAGCCAGTCAGAGAAGGACAAATACCATAAGATCTGAGTTATATGTAGCAAAATAGAATAGAAACAAAGGCATGGATACATGGAACAGACTGTACACCTCTCAGAGAGGAAAAGGTTGGGGGGATTGATGAAAGAAGTTGAAAACATTAGTTGGAGAACGTATATGCATAACCCACAGACACAGACAACAGTGTGGTGATACTCAGAGAGGAAGCAAATATGGGGGTTGGGTGGAGGTGGGCAAAGGAGGGAAAAATGGGGACATCTGTAATAGTGTCAACAATAAAGCTAAAAAAACCAACTTAAAAAAAACCAATGGCTTTAATCAGATTTTGTTTTTAAAATATTGCTTAGTACTTCTTATAAGAAACCCCAAAGAAAAAATTTACTACCAAGGAAAGTTTTGCTTTCTTTGAGAGATACTCACCTTTCTTTCTTTTAGATAATATTATGTAAATGAATACATACTCTTTTTCACTGACAGTCAGAAATCTTAGAGCCGTATCTGAGGCTCTTGGGCCCTTACTGCCTGCACATTTGTGTTCCCTTCCCCTACCTCTCATGATTGTGTTCTACTGGTCTATGTATTTTCTGAATCACTTGTTTATTCTTATTTATATTTTAGAATTAGTGTTTTTGTAGTATTGTCCTTTAAAGCTAAGTCAGCAATTTATGGAATATGATACAATCTAATTAACCAAACAAAAATAAACAGCATAAATATCACAGCCTCATAATGAATGAATCATGCAGATGCAGACCCAGCATGCCACCCAAAACACTCTTTTGCTGTAAACCTAGTCAGTTGCAGCAAGAAAACCAGTTGGCACAGGAAACCTCTCTATGCAATGAAAGAGCAGCTGAAGAGCATGGAAGGCCCTTCTTAAACAACTGAGACAGTTGGGGCAGCCAGTGCCAGCAGCAGCAGCAGAGAACTGGAAAGTGTCAAGCTGCTGGGAAGTTATGTATGGGATCAAGGCTAGAGGAAAGCCAATTATATTCCCTTAAATACTACTAGGAAATAATTGAATTTACTACAATTTTTTTAATCAAAACTACAGAAGTATACTTATAATTCCTCTTTTTTTAAAAAGTAACTAAAATTAAAGATAATTTTAAAAGGACTGGAGACTTCTGCTTTCAATCAAAATGAAGTAACAGGAAATGAACTTACCCTCCTGCCTAAAGCAACCCTCTCCTTCCAACAAGCAAAAAAGAGAAAAATATGCAAAACACTGGTTTATGAAACTGTACATCAATCAAACCAGGAGAGTGACTGTTGGAAAAAGTGAGTAGGCCATAATATAATGAGGGGAAATTCAGGCTGAGCCTAGCAAAGACCTTGAGTTGAAAAAAGAGAGCTGAGCCTACAATTTGGGTCTAAACAAATCAAACAGCAAATCATTTAGTTCAAATAAACATAGAATTACCATGTAAAGCCTCATGTTTTAACCTCAGTTTGGCTTATGGTTCATATGAGACTTCTAAAAATGTGATTATTTTCTTACAAGTATCCTCTTTAGGAATTTTTGTTTTTAAAGCAAAGGGAGAAATATTCTGATATAAATTTGACCTAAAAGTTCCTCTACAGTTTTAGAACTTCAGGAATTGTTTTTGAGTGGGACACCACAGTCTCTCATTTTTAGCTAATGATAATGCTAATGGTTCCCCCACCTCTTTAACTGCAAATTTCTACCGATAAAAAGTTGTTTTGCCAAATACAGATATGTATGTACATATGCCTGTACATGTTTACATACATAAAATTTGTATGTGTATTTATGAATATACTAAAGCCCTGATGCATGAAATTCATTCAAGGGGCTCGAACCCCACTGCCAGCACCACCACTGCTGCCTCTGCCTCGGCCCCTGCGGCTCAGTCTGGAAGGTCGTCTGATCTAATTAGCATAATACACTTTTATTATTATAGATACATAAAGAGACACAAATTACATACTCCTACCCCTAATATTAAACAATGCACAGAAGAATATAAATCTACAAAATAAACATAACTAGAGAGGACACCAAGATGGCGGCATAAGCAAACACCTATTGTTCTGCCCCGCGCAACGATTTAAGAACTACAACATAACAGCAGAACAGACAGCACCCAGAATCGCCAGAAAGCTGGCTGAATGAAAACTCCACTAATAGGAGCAAAGGTGGGATGCAGACTCAGGACCAGCGGGAGCGCAGATTGAAACAGGTTAGGAGCCGCCCTGGTCGCGCGCGCGGGCTGGGGCTGGAGCAGGGACCGGCTGGATTTCTCCGACGGGGCCCAGATTTCCCCAGCCGGGCGAGGACCGAGATCCGGGGTACGAGAAGTCTCCCTACACAGATTCCCCAGAACCGGCGAGGTCCGAGGTCCGGGGGGCGCGGCAGAAGCTCCTAGTCCCAAGGGACAGCAAACCCGCGACTTGTCCCCTGGAAACTTGTCTCCTGGTTCCAGAAACCATCTATTTTACAGCCCTGGGCTAGACTTTTGGTGTGCAGGCACATTTGGGGAAAGGCAGAGTTGTCTGGCAAGGGGAAGAGACTAGCGGCTTTCTCTTGGAAGAGTCTGCAGCCATCCCCACCCAGCACAGACCCGAGCCCGCGAGCGTTGCATAGGACCCAGCAGCCGCCGCCCCGCCGCCGCGGAAGCCGCGCCGCCGCCGCCGCCGAGGCGTAGCCCAGAGACTCCGCCCATCCAACCTGAGCACAGCTGAGCTTCACAGCCAATTGGCCTGGAGGTCAAACCCTCCTAGGGCTAACAACAAAAAGCGGGGTTTAAATTCAAAAACACTGAATACAACCCATAAAGGATTGCAGTAAGAGTACCCACCTCAAGTAACTGGGGAGACTGAGCCACTGTCCCTTTGAGGATAGCCGCCACATAAAGCAGTCACCATGCAGAGACATGGAAAGAAATCAGGTGTGAAAGAAATGGAGGAGAAAAGACGACAAGACATAGAGTTCAAAACCACGGTTATAAGGCTTTTCAAGAGGCTCCTACAAAAGGCCGATCAACTTAATGAGAATTACCAGGAAATAATCAAGACCAACCAGCAAATGAATGAGAATTACAAGGAGATGAATGAGACCCTCAGGGAAATTAACAAGACCTCTGAGGATACGAACCAGACCCTCACAGATAAAAAAAAGGACCAACTAGAAATCAAGCATACACAGACTGAAATAAAAAATATTACACAAAGTCCTAAAAGCAGTTCAGAGGGCCACAAGAACCAAGTCAAAGATTTGAAATACAAAGAAGCAAAATCCACTCAGCTGGAAAAGCAAGAAACAAAAAGAATTCAGATAATTGAAGATAGTGTAAGGGGCCTTTGGGACAACCTCAAGCAAGCCAACATCCGAATTATTGGGGTCCCAGAAAAAGAGAGAGAGCAAGTTAATGAAAACCTACTTGAAGAAATAGTGACTGAAAACTTTCCCCACCTGGTGAAAGAAACTGACTTAAAAGCCCAAGAAGTACACAGAACTCCAAAATATAGGAATCTAAAGAGGACCACACCAAGACATATCATAATTAAAATGCCAAGAGCAAAAGATAAAGAGAGAATATTAAAAGCAGCAAGAGAAAAACAGTTGGTTACCTACAGGGGAGCACCCATACGATTGTCAGCGGATTTCTCAACAGAAACAATGCAGGCCAGACGCGAGTGGCAAGAAATATTCAAAATAATGAAGAGCAAGAATCTACAACCAAGATTACTCTATCCAGCAAAGCTATCATTCAGAATTGAGGATCAGATAAAGTGCTTCGCAGATAAGAAAAAACTAAAGGAGTTCATCACCACCAAACCAGTATTATATGAAATGCTGAAAGATATTCTTTAAGATGAGGAAGAAGAAAAAGGTAAAAATATAAATTATGAACAACAAATACACATCTATCAACAAATGAACATAAAAATCAAGTGAACTGATAGGCTGATGAACAAGATAAACTGGTGAATATAACAGAAACATGGACATAGAGAGGGAATGGACTGACAATTCTTGGGGAGAAAAGGGTTGTTGGAAGTACAGCAAGAGATTGGACAAAAATCTTGCAACAATGGGAGAGGACATTGGGGAGGGGGAGGTGAGGGTGGGATAGGTACAGGGTGGAGGGAAGATATAGGGGGATAAAAAAGGGGAAACAATGTAATTAATAAACTGAACAATAAAAAAGAAAATTAAAAAAAAAAAAAAAAACATAACTAGAAGTTCTCATATTTTCTTAAACCCCAATGGATACTTATGCTAACCCATTTCACTGCATACAGTAGTGTGTTAAGACCAGGTCTGAGGGGGGAATAAAAGCCCTGACTATTTCTGTGATGTATATACTCCTACCATTGTTGATTTTGAGCTACTAACATGATATTAATTTGCAAAATTTCTGTAAATTTAACAATCAGCTCTCACCAGCCAGTACAGCTCAGCCTAGCAAACTACTAAGTACACACATCATACTTGGGAGATCAAAGTCCTAGTCCAGCATACTGTAACATTTTAGTTTGAAACTGGTTTTCCAATATAAAAAAATTCTACAAATTAATAAATAAAAATATTATAAGCATTTGGTATTACATTACTATTCTTAAACACAAATTACTGTTTAAAAGTCTGAGAAAAATTTTCCTTTTAAAAAACATAGCTTATACTGAAAATGGGTGCAGTTTCATTTTATGAAGAATTATATCTTACGGTGTTTTTTTTTTTTAAGTGTTTCATTGACTTATATGATTAAAAAAAAAACTAAACAAAATAAGATTTGGCTCTAGGTATCACAAAGTATGCCACTAACTAATATACGATTTTGAGATTTGTATTTCATAAAACAATAACAGTATATATTTTTTAAATAAGCTAAACTCCAATGTCTTCATTAGTGGTACCACCATCAAAATCCAGCAGGTTTAAGCACACAATCACAAATGTACAACTATAAGCTTTTTAAATAAATAACTTATAGTCTGAGAGACAACTCAGACAATTAAGCTACTGGTTTTTACTTTCTTAATTTTTTATTTGAATATAGAAAGATGCATGTACTCAGCTTAATAAAAGCATAACATTATTGTTTTTATTTACATTGAAAAACTAACATAAAAGAGAAAAATGATGATGCAAAACAGAAAACTGAATGTGAAAAGCATGGAGAGTTGTAAGGCTAAGTCATACCTGATAGTGTCTGATCATGTGAGGATGGTCTAACATTTTCATTATTTGTGCTTCTCAGTAGGTTTTCTCAAGGTTCACTGCATCCAGCTGAGATTTATCTATAATTTTTATCGCCACCTGCATCCCACATAAAAATAAATACAATTAGTATAGAATGGTTAACATTTTGCAGTTAGAATCTTTTATTTTTATTGATTTTAGAGAAGAAGGGAGAGGGAGAGAGAAACATCAATGATGAAGGAGAATCATTGATTGGCTGCCTCCCACACCCCCTACTGGGTGGGGATCAAGCCTGCAACCACAACCCAGGCATATGCCCTTGACCAGAATAGAACCTGGGACCCTTCAGTCTGCAGGCTGACACTATCCACTGAACCAAACTGGCTAGGGCTCCAATTAGAATCTTTTTAATAAATGACATCTGAGACTTTGCCCATAGGTTTGTTTCTATGACAATGATGATAGCTAACTTAAATTCAATGCTCATTCGATCATTCAACCAATATTTCTTAAACATCTACATGTAAGACACTGGTAGATTTTGTTTGGGAGTGTCTTCAGTGTGCTATGCAGAATAACCCAGCAAAGTTACTTTAATAAAACGTATTTCTCTTTCAAAATGAATGTAGTACCTTTATACACCATTTATAAATTAAAGAAATAAAATCTCAGCAATTTCAGCTAGTTATCATTCCACCACAAAGCACTTATAAATTGTCAGCCAAGTAGAAGACAATTTCTATTGTACTGAAATAAAAATTTTCTAGAAAAGCAACTTATATATTCCAAAGATTATAGACCTATCTAGCAAAAAACTAAATATAAAGTATCAAAAGTCATCTCCATGAAAACATGCTAATTGGATTAAATTTTGTTTTGAAAATCAAAGTGCAAAAACTCAAATGTTACTAAATTTTGACTTTCTTAAAATCTGACCTCTTCCTGTTATAACTAGATAGGAACCCACGCCACTCCAAGGTTGATAATTTGAAGGGGCTGCATTTAAAGGTGAATAGCTAAGCAATCAGAAGTTGACAATCATGTACTATTTTTTCCATGTAAGCAAAAAAACTATTTTTAAAAATTAGTACATATTTGATTAGGAAATAAGCCATTCTGATTTAAATAAAATTTTCTGGTAATTAGCACCCAAATGTAATTATAATAAGTTCTGAAGAAACTCTGAAATGTACTTCATAATTCTATGTACATATTCTGAACATAATTCAGTTTTACATTGTTTCTGGGTAATTTTAAATATCAATTATTAAAAGTATGTGTGTGCTATAATACTTCAAGACCCTTAAAAGCTATCCAAGAAAATAGGTCTCAGCTTCTCAATTCCTTCACACTCCTGTTTACACAATGCGTTGTTTACCCTTTCCTTCTGGCTACTCTATCCTTTGCTATTATCTCTACTGTAAGGTTTACTTCTTACCTTTGTCTATTTCTTATCACCATACTGTCACAGCTTGTTTCCTGATTTGAATTACTTGTAACCCATAGAAGAACTCAAGTTCCCCAGGGAAGTCAGATTACTAAACGTCCCCTGCCCTCCTTCCTTTCACTCTCTCTAAAAATCAATGGGAAAAAAATATCCTTACTCCACCCCTAAGGATTAAAAAAAAAAAAAAAAGCTAGGATTAGATTAAGCAATCACACTACAGTCACATTATTTATCACTAGAAATTTTATCTAAATTGCTAACAGAAAAAAATTTAAGTGTATTTTTATTGATTTCAGAGAGAAAGGGAGAGGGAGAAAGAGGTAAACATCAATGATGAGAATCATTGATTGGCCGCCTTCTGCACGCCTCCTGCTGGGGAAGGAGCCTGCAATCTGGACATGTGTCCCTGACCTGAATCAAACCCGGAACCTCTCAGCCTCAGGCCTAGGCTCTATCCACTAAGCCAACCAGCTAAGGCATAACAAATTTTAAGGGCGGAATGAATCTGTAGCCTTGGTCCAGATGCTAAAAATAGTCATATTTGGGTTACTTCAGGATCCATAAGGGAGGGCAAAAAACGACGTTGATGCAATGACATATACCCCTTCTTTTGGGGAATGGAATCCATATAAGAAAGAAAGAAAAAGCAAAGCTAAGCAAACTTCCAAGAAAAATCATTCAGGTTTTCAAATGCCCTTTATCTTACACTGCCATTCTGAAAAATAAAAAAAGGTCCTATGTTATTCCATATTCAAACTCTAGCACATCCACCCTAATAAGGTAGGGGGGGGGGGAGGATAGAAACGATGCGATTCCAAAACAATAAAATGGGCAAAAACACCAAGTTTTATTCTAAAGAATAGTTCTGCTTCCACCGTTTTTCTAACGTGTTTAATTTGCATGCCTTGAGGCCGTGGAAGAAAGGGGGGGGGCGGTTACGTAGGAACAGAGACTTATGAGGAAATATGTGCAGTGCATTAGAATGTGCAATGGGGGGGGGGGGGCGGGAGGGCCACGGGTGCCGAATCCACCGCTGGGGAGCAGCTGAGGCTTTATTAGTGCAGAGCAGAGTCTGCTGCGGCTCAGGGAGCTCACGTGCACAGCCCGGAGGCACACCTGCTAAGCGACAGCCCAGGATAAGAAAGTCCAAGCCGCCAACCATGCAAATGCAGACATGACCATCATTACCAGCTCCCCTGTCTGGAGTGCTAGATCAAAGCTAGCCTGCCAGCAAATCAGAGACACTATCGGACAAGAGGAGGGAGAGATGACAGTGGCCATCTGGGCATTCTGGGCCACGGGGGTCCCCTCCTCGCAGGGTCGTGGTGCCAATAGACTATGAATGACCCTGTTGCTCGCTCCTTATCTTCTAATTATACATACTACTTACTAGATATGGGAAAGTGGTCCTATCTTGCAAAAACAGGTGGTGTAACTACACAACTGGAGGACCGGTTACTCCTCTGGTTCTAGTCTTCAAAGGATTTTTTTTCCTCCTAGCCTTCAAGGTCTCAAGCTGGAAACTAAAGCAATAATTCTTTTGTTTTAAGCAAGCAGGGGTGATCAGTGGCCAAAGTTTCAGAACAGCAGTTTTAACCTAGATAAATGTTCTTATGACCCTGTTTCACGCACCTGTGACTAGCTGTGTCCCAAATAGGCAGACAGCTGTGGCTGAGCAATGTATTGCTCACAGGCTCATTTGTTTGTTTGTTTGTTTGTCTGTTTTTGTAACATTTTCTCATTTTATTATAAATCCGCCCACATTTTGATGTCTCTGAGGAGTTATTCTGACAGCAGCGTGGTCGCTTATAGATTAACAGAATGTTAGTGTTGAAGAGACCCTGGAGATCTCTTACTGCAGGGATCTGTAACCTCAACTGGACTCCTGAGCCTCAACCCCCCCCTAAAACATATGCACATTTTTGCTGATTTGAGTTTGTCTTGGGCATTGGCACAAAATCTTTTATCAGATTCACAAAGGTGTAGGTAACCCCCAAAAGACCAAGAAATCAAGCTCCAAGGAATGAAGGTAGCCACGGTCACTCAGGCAATGCTAGAGTTAAGGTTACAAATCACACCAGTCTTCCATATGCTGATCCATAGAGTCCCAGTGCACAAAATTCGTGCAGGAAGGGGTGTGTGTATGTGCATGGGGAGGGGGCTGGTTCCTAAGCCCAGCCTGCACCCTCTCCAATCTGGCAGGGGACAGTTGGACATCCCTCTCATAATCTGGGACCACTGGCTCCTAACCACTTGCCTACCTGCCTGATTGCCCCTAACCACTCCCTTGCCAGTCTAATTGACGCCTATGTTGCTCCCATGTTGGCCCAATCTCCCCCAACTGCCCTCCACTGCTGGTCTGATCTCCCACAACTGCCTTTCCCTGAAGAAACCTGCCTCTTACATGGGACCCACCTCCTCCTCATACAGAGCTGAGGGACTTGGTGGCCTCACCATGTGAAGCCGCCAGCGACCCCCTGCCTATACTGTACTCACTCCCATTTTCTGGTGGCCATCTTGTTACAGGTCAAGCAAGGGTGTCACATGAGAGTGTGATGCCACTAGGCTTTTATTATATAAGTCTCCCTTCTTCCCAATATATTTCACTAGGTAATCATAATTATGGCAAATGTTCTAAAAAAAAAGTGCACTGTGCTTTGAGGTTATATAACATGGGGTCCTGATCTAGTCTGGAGGGTGGGGGCTAAGAAATTTTCCCAAAGAAGTAATATTGAAGGTGAGAGCTGACCAGCCAGTGGGAATAAGCCAGTGGATGAGATGTGAGGAGAGACTTACCAGTGAAAGTAAAAAGATATTTTAATATCTTGAGGTGCGAAGAAGCTGGAAATTTTCGAACTGAACAGTAACAATGGAGGTACAAGGATGGGCAGAAGGGTTATGTGCTAGGACCATATTACATAAGGTCCCTATGTACTAAATCATGAAGTGCTTTTTAACTCATAAGACTTGAAATGGGCAAAGTTGACTTAGAACTGTTGCTATTAGCCAATAAGCATTAACAGGAATTATAGTATCATAAGGATGTTTGATTCTATACAGTGAATATTTGAAAATTGAACAACTTTATTTGTCTAAAATGTTTCTTCCTGAAGCCTCCTACTTCTTTTCTACAAAGCCTTGTCCCTTTGGATTAAATAAAGAAACATGACAGCCTTCCAAGATCCACTATAAAAATGCACTTTGGTTACCTGAATAGACTCTAGGCTTCATGCTTGGGCTAATTAGGTATTTACATAGGGAAAGGCCCCAAGGAATGCAATTCCAAGAAGACAAGGAATAGCACAGAGAACTTTAGCTAATGATAGGAAAGGGAGGTTCAAGTACTTAAGCATTTAATGAAGATTTGGAATCTTGATTAGTCCTGGTAGAACTATGGTCCCAGGAGATACCTGTTTCACAGTATTTTTCTTTATCTATTTAAAAAAACAAAATTTTATCTTTATTGTTCAGTTTATTAATTACATTGTTTCCCCTTTTTATCCCCCTATGGCTCCTCTCCACCCTGTACCAATCCAACCCTCCACCCTCACCTCCCCCTCCCCACTGTCCTCTCCCATTGTTGCAAGATTTTTGTCCAGTCTCTTGCTGCACTTCCCACAACCCTTTTCTCCCCAAGAATTGTCAGCCCATTCCCTCTCTATGTCCATGTCTCTGTTATATTCACCAGTTTATCCTGTTCATCAGCCTATCAATTTACTTGATTTTTATGTTCATTTGTTGATAAATGTGTATTTGTTGTTCATAATTTATATTTTTATCTTTTTCTTCTTCCTCTTCTTAAAGAATATCTTTCAGCATTTCATATAATACTGGTTTGGTGGTGATGAACTCCTTTAGCTTTTTCTTATCTGCGAAGCACTTTATCTGATCTTCAATTCTGAATGATAGCTTTGCTGGATAGAGTAATCTTGGTTGTAGATTCTTGCTGTTCACCATTTTGAATATTTCTTGCCACTCCCGTCTGGCCTGCATCGTTTCTGTTGAGAAATCCGCTGACAATCGTATGGGTGCTCCCTTATAGGCAACCAACTGTTCCTCTCTTTCTGCTTTTATTATTCTCTCTTTGTCTTTTGCACTTGGCATTTTAATTATGATGTGCCTTGGTGTGGTCCTCTTAGGGTTTCTATATATTGGGGTTCGGTGCGCTTCTTGGACTCCTAAGTCAATTTCTTTCACCAGGTGTGGGAAGTTTTCAGTCACTATTTCTTCACATAGGTTTTCATTGTCTTGCTCTCTCTCTTTTTCTGGCACCCCTATAATTCGGATGTTGGTATGCTTGAGGTTGTCCCAGAGGCCCCTTACACTCTCTTCAATTTTTTTGATTCTTTTGGTTTCTTGCTTTTTCAGCTGAGTGGATTTTACCTCTTTGTATTTCAAATCTTTAACTTGGTTCTTGGGGTGCTCCAGAGCACTTTTAGGTCTTTGTATAATATTTTTTGTTTCAGTCAGTGTATGCTTAATTTCTGGTTGGTCTTTTTTCATATCCTTGAGCGTCTCCTTTATATCCTTGAGGGTCTCCTTCATTTCCTTGTAGGACTCATTCATTTCCACGTTGGTCTTGATCATTTCCTTTGTGGTCTTGCTTATTTCCTTATAGGCATCGACCTTTTGTTGGAGCCTCTTGAAAAACCCTACAACTGTGGTTTTGAATTCCATGTCCAGTCGTTTTTTTTCCTCCATTTCTTTCACATCTGATTTCTTTCCATGTCTCTGCATGGTGGCTGCTTCCCTGAGTTGGTCAATTAGCTTTGTGTTGTAGATGTCCTACTAGGGACAGTGGCTCAGCCTCCCCAGTTACCTGAGGTGGATATGGGTTGCACAGTCTTCCTGAAGTTAAGATCAGTTTAATCCTTGTTAGCACTTAGAGGGGTTGACCTCCAGACCAATTGTTTGTGAAGCTCAGCTGTGCTCAGGTTGGGTGGGCGGAGTCTCCGGGCCAAGCAGACAGCATTAGCTCCGCCCTATGCGGCCCCAGGGACCCTGCCCCGGGGGCAATGGCCACCTGCACCTCTGAGAGAGAGCCGCTGCCGAGCTCCACCAGCTGCGGGGGAATTCAGACTCTCCCCAAATGACTGCACGCGCAATGTCTCACCCAAGGTCATAAAACAAAGCAGACTGACGGTTTTCCGAATGAGAGGGCAAGTCGCACAGCACTCTCTACCTGGTCTCACAGCTGAGCTGTTCGGCAAGCTGCCTTCTCCACAAGCCAGGAGGGCCCTGCAGCACCTGAGCTTCGGCGTGCCCTCCCACTGTCCAGTTTTCACCCCGTGTGATAGTGGGTTCTCTGGACTTCACCCAGAGCTGGAGAATGAGTCCAGTGGGACGCCTTTGTCTCCCGTTCGAGAAAACTGGCCGGTTTTCAGCCACCTGCCCTCTCTGCTGGCACGCGCTCCAAACCTCTCTCCGCACGAATCTTTCAATGATATTCGCTGCCGCTCCTCCGAGTCACAGTGTCGTATCTTCACTTTTATTTGTGGAATTTTCACTCGGCGAGCTCTCTGGTGATTTTGGAAGGTGTTTGTTCTTTCATTAAGTTGTAGTATTAAAATTGCTGAGCATGACGGCGAGATAGGTGTTTTATCTATGCCGCCATCTTGGTTCTCCCCTCACAGTATTTTTCTAATGTCACACCTCCAATTTTGCCAAGATGGAGAATTACCATGGAATGGCCGCTGACCCCAATATCAATATTGGAGAAACTATTGAGGAAAACCATCAGGAAACTAGGAAATAATGAGAAAGAAGAAAAAAGAAACACAGGGAAACCACTAGGCTACAGTGAATGCTGTTTTGAACTGGTGTGTGTGTGTGTGTGTGTGTGTGTGTGTGTGTGTGTGTGTTTGTATTTAGCTCATCACTATTTTATAAGTCATGTAGGTTTGCGTGTCACCAGCACCATCGATATAGTGAATATTACGGTGCTATGAGGTTCCTCATGCTTCCCACTCACTCCTGCCCCCAATTCCTGGAAACCAATAACGTATTCCCCATTTTTATAATACTGTCATTTCAGGAATGTTGTATCAGTGCAACATAATATAACCTTTAGGGATTGACTTTTTTTCATGCAACATAATTCTCTGTCAATCAATCCAAGTTGTTGTGGGTATTAGCAGTTGATTCTTGGTATGGCTGAGTAGTGGTTCCATGGTATGGTGCCCCACAGTGTGCTTATGTCTCCTCCTCTTGAGGGATAGGGGTTTGTGTCCAGGTTTCTTGGCTATTACAAATAAAGTTGCAATGAACATTCCTGTACAGGTTTCTATGTGACCATAAATTATCATTTCTATGCGACAAATGCTCAAGCATGTATTTGGTGAGTCCTATGGTTAGTTTTAGAAGAAACTTATAAATGCTTAGTTTTATAAGAAACTGCTAAGCTATTGCAGTCAGTGTACCATTTTATGTTTCCACCAGTAATGTACTGTGATCCAGACCTGCATCCTCACCAGGGTTTGGTGTTGTTACTATATTTATTCCCTCAGACTTGTGTGTAAGTGGCATTTTATTGTGGTTTTCATCTGAATTTCCCATACGGACAGTGATTTTGAATATCTTTGCACTTTTACTTGTAATCTGTGTATCTTCAGTAAAATGTGAGATAATGCTTCTATTTTCTAATACAGTTTTTTTTTACTGAGTTTGAGATTTCTTTGTATACTGTTCATATTAATTCTTCGTAGAATTTGTGTTTTGCAAATCTTTTCCCTGAGACTGTCCCTTGTCTTTTAATCTTCTAAACAGTGTTCTTTGCAGAACATGTTTAAAAATGTTTCATGAGGTTCAATTTCTCATTTTTTCATCTATGGATTGTGTTTTGGTATCAGATCTAAGAATTTTTTTTTTGCCCTAGACCCTGAAGAATTTATCCCATGTTTTTTCTAAAATGTTTATAGTTTTAATTTCTCCATTTAAATCTGTGACCCATTTACTTTTTTTTGTATACGATGTGTTATTTAGATCCAGATTCGAGGTTCACTTTTGCCTATGGATGTCTAGTTACACCAGAACTATTTGTTGAAAAGACTCGCCTTCATCCAGTAAATCGCTTTTGCATTCATGTCAAAAATCACTGGGGCATGTGAGGGTGGTCGGTCCACTTCTGGACTCTATTATGTTGGATTGATATATATTACACTGTACTTAGTAATGTTCTGCTACTGCCACACTGTAATTTTAGGTATTTTAGTAGTTAAATTTGTAAAGATGTTGGAAACAGACACCTTTACTTTTTTTCTACTTAGTGTTTTTTAAAAATATTTTTTATTGATTATTTACAGTGAGGAAGGGGGAGGGATAGACAGCCAGAAATTTCAATGATAGAGATACATTGATCAGCTGCCTCCTCACATCTCCTACTGGGCATGTGCCTCAACAAAGATACATGCCCTTGGCCAGAATCGAACCTGGGACACTTCAGTCCCCAGGCTGATGCTCTATCCACTGAGACAATCCGGTTTCAGCTATACTTATTATTTTGAAATAATTATAAGTTCAGAAGAAATTGCAAAAATAACCTAGAGATCCCATGTGTCCATAATCCGAGCTTCCTTAGTGGAAGTGTAGGACTCTGGTACATTATGAAACCTGGACTAACTAAATTACAGACTTTGTTAAGCATCTGCTCATGAGTGTGTGCACATATGTGTGTGTTATTTCATCAATGAGACATTCATTTTAATAATGGGATGGCCTCTGAAGAGGCACCGGGAGGCAGAAAGTGAGACCTCTGCCCCTTTCACTTTACAGAGAGGAACCAGAGACCTTGAGAGGGGGGTTGCTGATTTCAGGAACAAAGAATAAAACTCTGCTTCCTGACTCCAAGTCCAACAGCCTTCCTGAGCTCAGTGCAGGGCCCTGAACCTGGATGATGCAGCCTCACAGGCTCCCTCCTGCCTCTTTGTCTCTCAGTCCTCCCAGAGCTGCCCTCTGGCCTCTAGGACATCTTCCTGCAGAGCGACTGCAGCAGCAGCACACAGGTGACCTGCCCGAGGCCCTTGCCCCTCTCTGCTGCCTGGAGTAACAGTGAATTTGCATGCCCATCAGCTACAGGTCACCTATGGTTTAGCTTTAGTAACAGCATAAATATTGAGATTTTGTTACATAAGTATCATATGAATCAATTTTCCCTGTAAAAAATATTAAAGTATTACAGAGAACATTAAATTTGGCTTTGGCTGTCCTTAGTCCCCACTTGCCACCCTAGAAATAGCACTGCCATCATCAGTTTTCAATGTACCTGTCCAGATCCCTATTTATACCGTATATGCAAGAAGTATGTAGACAGGATGCAGAAAATACATTGCAAAGTTGGCCATTCTTAAAATTACTACA
Organism: Antrozous pallidus; assembly: GCA_027563665.1. NCBI lineage: Eukaryota > Metazoa > Chordata > Mammalia > Chiroptera > Vespertilionidae > Antrozous > Antrozous pallidus. Next base: position 22,627 of record JAOAOB010000042.1, on the reverse strand, counting down.
GAAATATGTATTGTTCAACAAAATCCTATTTCATTCAGTTAAAAGCAAGTCAATTCAGTCTTACCCAATATAATAATAAAACCCACAAAGTCCAAAAAGTGTGCATATTCTGTATCTTTTTATGTTAAAAGAGGAAATATTAATGTAAACAGAGGTGAGACAGAGAAAGATGCTACCTTTCCCTGACTGTCACTTTTTTTTGCTGGTTTTGACTCTGTAATTAGGTACTTTAAAGAAATGTATTTAAAAAATAAACAGAAACATTGGAAACTTAGAGTAAGAGACATTGGTGACACAACCACACAAAGAAAAAAAAATACATCAAATGACATAATCTTATATCAACTGTCCTTAGTGGGTCATGGCCAAAGGGCACAAACAACACAAATAATATTTTGAGATGTGATTTAGAGACTTTTCCTTAGTAGTTGATGTGTAGTTAATCTTTGAACATCATGGGTTTGAACTGTGTAGATGCAGTTATACATGGATTTTTTCAATAAATATGAACAGCATTGTAAGTGTATTTATTTTCTTTTATGTCTTTCTCATTATCATTGACCTCTTCCAGCTTAATTTATTTTAAGAATGCAGTATATATTTCACAACATAATTTAATCATCCGTTCGTGTTATCAGTAAAGCTTCTTGTGGTCAACAGTAGGCTGGTCCTAATTAAGGTTTGGGAGAATCAAAGTTGTATTGTGTTTTTGACCCCTCCCCCATGTTCTTCAAAGGTCAGCTGTACATATAACCACTTTGGAAAATTCATCCATAATACTCACCCACTCAGAAAAATATGCATTTTTCCCATGTTCTGGTGGAAAGCTACTCAGGAACGCCAAGTGATTTGGGAAAGCAGAGCACCCCTCTCTGCATGCCTTGGGGACACCAGCCCAGAACGCAAAACATTTGGGGATCCCAGGGCCCCCACTCTAGACTTGCAGGGGTGGTCACCTGGCAAGGATCTCTGAGGATCCTGGAAAGCAAAGCTGGGCTCTGCGCATGCGCTGCTTTGACACCTGCCCCGCGCTAGCAAAGATTTCCAGAAACCAAAGCGCTTCCTTTTTGCACCTGCGCTGTAGATAGCAGCCCAAGGATGATCCTGGGAAACTGCCACCTGTGTGTGGACAGCTGGGTCCTGCTTCCCTTGAGAGAAGCCTTGCCCTCTTTAGCGCTGCCCAGTTGCTTCCGCTCTGCCTGCAGGGCCACCAGGGAAGCAGGGGCCACTGCCTGTCAATATGCTCATGGCCATCAAGCCCACCCCGCCCACCCGCAGCACATCAAACCACAGGAGAGACCTGGACCACCTGCACCTTTGCTGGGCCTGGGTCCTCCCTTGTCCTGTGCGCGTGCCCCTCCCCCAGAATTGTGGGAGCTCCTACCTCGAGCCCCTGCCAGGGTTCCGAGTGTTTCCAGGCAACAGGCTTAACTGTCAGCTCTTGGCTTTAGTCAGTTTTGGCTGCTCAAGTTGCTCACTGACTCTCTGTTGGAGGCCAGACCTGTCCCCAGCGCCCAATGGGCGCATTCCTGGCCAGGCTCTGGCGCCGCCCCGCGCCCAGGCCGCCCCCGCCTGCTTTACTGGTGCCCTTAGCTTTGCCCAGGCCAGCTGTGCATGGGCCTCCATGGCTCTGGGGCCCTGATGGCCCTGGGGAAGCGAGGTCTGCCTTTAGGCCCTTGGGGGGGCGGGGGGCCGTCTCTTCCCTGGTTCCCAGACCTGGGCCTCTGCGCAGAAGCGTCTTCTCTCAGGTGCCAGCACATGGAAGCCACAGGCCACCCCAACACTCCCCGCTGAGCTCTTGCACCACCAGAAATGCCATCACCAGCTCCTACAGCTCCACTCGTGGTTTCCCTCCAGTGCCAAGGAGGAGGGTGCCCACCTGCCCATGCAGGGAGCGCAGATCTGCTTTCCACAAGCCCAGTTGCCCCGATAGGCAGCCCCCAGGGGCCTTAAAGACAGGGAGGCAGCAGGGCCTACAGGTTGTCTCCTCAGCTGCCCCGCTTCCCCAGAGGGAGAGGCAGCAGGACAAGGGCCAACATGGCACCAGCGAGCAGAAAGGCTCCCCAAAGATCTGCTCACCGGCCGGTGACTGTTCCAGGCCCGGAAGGCGCAAGGTGGCTCTTGTGCCACACAGGCGGGGGCCGCCTCTGAGGCTGCCATCACCTCCTCACCTGGGCTTCCGCGTCACCACCAAGGACCTGGATGCGGACAAGATGGCCAGGTTCCAGAGCATCACCGCTGCTCTGTGGGGTGAGACTGAGGCCAGCCCAGGCTGCTGTGCTCCAGAGCCTCTGTGTTCTTCCCTCCTCCCTCCTGCTAACACTGGTCCTGCCACCTCTGCTGGTACCCCTCCCTCCACCAGCCTGCCAGTCCTGTCTGCAGTCGGTGTGGGCCCCTCCATCAGCACATCCACAGGCATGGCTCCCCAGCCTGCCTTGAATCAGGAGGTCACCCCCATGGACACCACACCACCTATCTATGCTCAGCTGTCCGGGGCTCCCCCTGGCTCTAATGGTGGAAATCAGGCAGCTCCACCCCCAGCCCAGGCCCCAACCTCTGCTCCAGACCAGCCATCCTTGGGCAACACGACCCATGCCCCTTTTGGGGCCTCAACTTCCACCTGGAGTACCCATGCAGGCCCCAGGCCAGCCATTGCCACCACCCGAGTTGTAGTCCCCTTTGGCTCAGCCACTTTTAGCATTGGGGAAGCTTCTGGCAGGATGACCCTAAAGCGCAAGGGCACTGCCCTAAGGAACAGCACTGAGGGCCCTGACTCTCCCTGGGTCCCAGCCACTTCCAGCTCTGGGGGAGCTTCGGGCAAGAAAACCCAGAAGCGCAAGGGCACTGCCATAGTGACCAGCACCGAGGGCCCCAGCACTCCCTCTGTCCCCCAAACTCTCAACTCTGGGGATGCTTCAGGCAGGAAGACCCAAAAGTGCAAGAGCACTGCCATAGTGACCAGCACCGAGGGCCCCAGCACTTCCTCAGTCCCCCATACTCTCAACTCTGGGGATGCTTCAGGCAGGAAGACCCAAAAGTGCAAGACCACTGCCATAGTGACCAGCACCGAAGGCCCTAGCACTTCCTCGGGCCCCTTCACTCTCAGCTCTGGGGCAGCTTCGGGCAAGAAAAGTCAGAAGCGCAAGCACATTGCCATAGTGACCAGCACTGAGGGCCCCAGCACTCCCTCTGGCCGTCCTACTCTCAGCTCTGGGGCAGCTTCAAACCAGAAAACCCACAAGCACAAAGGCACTGCCCTAAGGAACAGCACTGAGGGCCCCAGCACTTTCTCTGTCTCAGCCACTCTCAGCTCTGGGAAAGCTTTGGGCAGGATCAGCCGAAAGCGCTCTCACCAGGATGCTGCCATAGTGACCCGCACTGAGGGCCCCAGTCCTAAGGAACACCGAATGTCCTGTCCTAAGAGTCACACTCAGGCAGAGGCATCTTTCTTCCAGCCCAGGGCCCACCACCAGGGCCAGCTGGGCAGCCTCTAGTGGGGCGTCTGTCGGCCCCAACCCCAGCAGCACTCCCCTCTGCTGTGGGCACAGCAAGGAATAGCCTTGCTGTTAGGGGCCTTCCATAGCTTAGCCACAAACTGGCTGAGCCATCAACGGGGATCTTAGTGAAGCACCAAGCCCTTTGTTTGAACCCCAAAGCAGGGCCTTTGGCCTGAGAAGTTCTGGAAGACAATTCTAAAACCTGAGAGGGTCAGGACACAGGCGATTCACTGGCCAGAGAACGGATTAGAGGGAGTTGGAACTCTGCCATCTGGTATATTCAAGAGGAGGCTGGAAATGAAGCAGTGGTCCAGGCAAATAAGAAGGACACTTCCTGGTATTTGTGGGGAAAGCTGTGGCAGTTTCTCTTCTAATCTGGGTTGTACGTTTTTTTCTGCTCATTCGTGGATCCATTCAGTCGTTGTCATGCTGACTGCCAAAGGTCATGGAGCCTCTGGGTGTGTCATGGAGCACAGAGATTGGATTATAATGTGGGGTGAGATATTTGGGGATCAGCTTCCTGCCATCTGGGCTCAGACTGGTTGAAGCTGTTCTTTCTGGCTCACCCATCACAGACTACTTTCTGCCTAAAAGGCAAACAGCTCCGTTGTGCAGGGTGCCTTGCAGCTGCTGAGAAACACAGTGCTGTGACCGCTACTGTGCCATTGGGCGGCATCACTGCTCAAGGTCAGACAACACTGGGTCTGGAAATGCACTTTGGGGGTTTCAGCAGCACCTGTGGGCTTTGTAGCTGAGCCCCTACCCCAGATGTTTGCTGCACAGTTGGAGACCTCAGCACTACAGTGGAAACAAGTTGGGCTCCCTGCACCAGTCCCTATGAGAGATGGTCAAGTCTGCATGCCGCCAGCTCTCCTCACCAGAACACCCCAAAGGTGAGCAAAGGCCCTGCATTGAGAACACCCATGTCTTTGGAGGCACTATTGCCCCCTTCCCCATGTCTCATCTTTGAGGCTGCTCCCAAGCAGAGCTTCCTTACTTTCATTCAAGAGTCCACCAACATTGCCAGGAAGGGCTGGCTTTAGTGGGGTGTTTGTCCTAGCTCCACTGCATCCACTTCACCTCTGAGGTGGGCACAGTGAGAAGAGCTTTGCCATAGAATGTCCAGGATTTTTTGGGCACAAAACCATTGCCCATCAAATGGGTCCTTTTATCTGGGTCAGCTTCCACTCCCTTCAGTTCTGACAGGCAAATGCTGACCTCAAAACTGTTTCCTCCAGAAGCAGCCTGTGACCACCTTCTTCCCAGTTGGGACCATGTTTGGTCTCCTAAAGAGGCAGTAGAATTCTAGCCCTGACCTCTGCCACGTGGGAAAAAAGTGTGTGCCCAGAGACACAACATACCACTCCTAGTCTGGCCCAGCAGTTTTCCCCAAGGATGGGTGGGATGAGGCTATTGTCCAAACCCTGTGGTCAGAGGCCTCAAGAAAATAGACAAGAGGCTCATGGTACTTTTCTTTGTTAGTCCTGTGATGCTGTCAGAAGTCTGTGAATCTGGGAGCCCCTGGCCCTGCCAGATGCCTGGGTGAGCGAAACTCGAACTGAGTGGGATAATATGGAGCATGCACAGGACAAGGGCTGCTGACAATTGTGTCCCTGCAGCAGCTGTGGAGGCTCGTGTTCTGCATGAACTTTGGCTGGCTTCCTGATTGACACATGATCGTGGCTGTCTTCATGAAGGTGGGCAAGAGGTTGCCACCTGTTGTGGGTCCAAGCCTTAAATTCCAAGACCTGGAGCAGCTGATGTAGAACATGTGAGTTCAGAGCATGAGATTCAGGCTGAGGTAGACCCCCAAACAGTCCAAGTCCCTTCCCTGTGCTCTGCGAGAGCACGTGGCTCCCAAAAATCACTGTTCTCCTTTCTGCTACTCAGTCCCAATAGATGGTTTTCCACACCAGGAACCTTGCTAACCCTACACCAGGTTCTATCCCTCATCATCCATATCTGGTTCCTTGTCACCCTCAGGTCATCACCTTGCTAATTGTAACCCTCACCCAATTTCTCTTTAATATCATCTTGTTTTTTCTTGACAACTGTTATCACCATCTTTAATTACCAGTATCTATGTATATGTTATGATATTATTTAACGAGTGTTGTGTGTCTCCCCTTTTTGACCACACTCCACGAGGACCGGCTAATACATATGTATTATGGACCCAGCATCTGAAAGAGCCTAGCATCAGGTAAATGCCCTGCAAAACAAGTGTTGAGTGAGTAATTCCATTCTGTGAACCAAGCCCTCTTCTAAATGTAGCAAGACCAGCATTTTACAGAACCAATGTGGGCACCCAGTTAAAAATCACAAGTGGCTTTACTAGCTCTTCTTGGTGGCTGATTGTATGTGTTGGGCAGGGGGATCATGGCCTGAGTGTTTGTACAGAAGAGCCTCCTGCCAGAGTCACTCCTAGAGTTCTGACTGCATTGCCAAACCCACAACCTGTATGTAGGCTGATCAGGGATGGAAACAGGTTGCCACTCCAGTCGGTGCAGATGGCTGCCATGAGGGCTGTGTTGTGAAAGATTCTGCAGCTATGAGAAAGTGTGTATGGATTGATTTTCCAGGTGTGGACCAGGTAAGGGAAGGGAGAGGGACATGACTGCCCTGGGTTGACCGTCTCTGCCCTGGGTGCTCACTCCCCTTTACTGGAGGAAAAGAGCCCTTTCCTTGACCTTCATGCTCTGCCTAGGTAGGGTTGCTGACCACATCTGTATGAAGGGCAATGTTGTGGTTTTGGCCTTTGGTATCTGAATCCTCAGCCACCTAATCTTCACTTCCCTCTGCTAAATTATACATATTGCTGATAACTTCTAGAAGGATAGGGATTCCTTCCATAGGAATTCCAAAAGACTTGGAGAGCCTTGTTAATAGAGAATTTAGAGATGCACCTGCCTGGTGGTAAATTGGAACTATTCGTTCATTCATGCAACCCCTCATTTATGAGATATACACAGAGCATTTTGCTAACTCCTACAGATACAGACCAGAAGAGGAGCCATTCTTGCCCTGTGGTGGACACTCAGGGAGTATCATGTGTTTAAACAATCAATTAATTGCTTAGATCATATCCCCAAAGTCACAGTGTTCAGGGGAAGACAGAAAGGTGAACAGAATGTTATACTGCAGTGTGAAAGGGCACAGCGGGAGAGCCACACCACTGACTCTGGCTGTTCGGAGAAGGCTTTCTGCAGGAGGGGGGTATCCTTATTGAGACTGAAAGAGTGAGAAGTGGTGAGCCTTGGAATGCGGTGGGGAGTAAAAGAGGGAATGGGCAGCTCAGATAAAGAACTGAGAAAAGATCAGCAGCCTCAGGGACCTGCCCCTTTCTCTGTGTGACTAGAACTTGGACCAGGAAGGTGAGTGATAAGTGGGTGGATGGAGAGCTGATCAGGACAAAGGTCATGAAAGCCTTCGCTATCATGTTAAGCTTGTTTCTCAAGGTTACTCAGTAGACTGTAATGTAAGACTCTTCTTGGGCACAACTTCTTCTCAATTAAGAGGGAGAGAAGGGGGGGGAGAGAGAGAGAGAGAGAGAGAGAGAGAGAGAGAGAGAGAGAGAGAGAGGTGGTGATAGCATAATATCAGTATGAGATGTGTTTTGGTTTACCCATCAACAATATATAAAAGTATGGTTTACCACATCTTCATGCTCTCATTGGTATTATTGTGTGTGCTTTATTTTAACTCTTATGCATTTTCAAGGAGCAATAACGTCTTTTATTCGCTATTTCTTTACTTCCTAGACAAGCTGAACTTCCTATTTGTATCTGGTTTATACTGGATTTTCTCTTCGAATCTGGGTTCTACGTTTGTTCTGCTTATTCGTGGATCCCCTCGATCATTGTCATGCTCCCTGTCAATGGTCTTGGAGCCACAGGGTGTGTCATGGAGCACAGAGATTGGATTATAATGTGGGGTGAGAGACGTTGGGGGTCAGCTCCCTGCCATCTGGGCTCAAACTGGTTGAAGCTGTTCTTTCTGGCTCACCACCAAAGGCTACTTCCTGCCTAAGAGACCAACACCTCTGTTATGCAGGGTGCCTTGCAGCTGCTGAGAAACACGGTGCTGTGACCATTACTGAGTCATTGGGTGACATCACTATTCAAGGTCAGACAACACTAGCTCTGGCCCTGCACTTTGGGGATTTCAGCAGCTCCTGTGGGCTTTGGAGCTGAGCACCCACCCCAGATGTTTGCTGCACAGTTGGAGACCTCAGCACTACAGTGGAAACAAGTGGGGTTCCCTGTACCATTCAGTATGAGAGATGCTCAAGTCTGCATGCCTCCAGCCCTCCTCACCAGAACACCCAAAATGTGAGCAGAGGCCCTGCACCGAGAACACCCATGTTCTTGGAGGCACCTTTGCTTCCCTCCATGTCTCATCTTTGAGGCTCCTCCCAAGCAGAGCTCCCTTCTTTTCATTCAAGGGCCCAGCACCACTGCCAGGAAGGGATGCCTTTAGTGGGGTGTTTGTCCTAGCTCCGCCACCAGCCACTTCACCTCTGAGGTGGGACCATTGAGAAGAGCCTTGCCATTAAGGCGCCCTCATCGACTGTCCAGGACTTTTTTGGGCAGAAAATCATTGCCCATCAACTGGGTCCTTTTATCTGGGTCAGCTTCCACTCCCTTCATTTCTGACAGGCAAATGCTGACCTCAACATTGCTTCCTCCAAAAGCAGCCTGTGACCACCTTCTTCCCAGTTGGGACCATGTCTGGTCTCCTAAAGAGGCAGTATAATTTTAGCCCTGACCTCTGCCACCAGGGAGCAAAGTGTGTGCCCAGAAACACAACATCCCACTCCTAGCCCGGCCCAACAGTTTTCCCCAAAGATGGGTGGGATGAGGCTATTGTCCAAACCCTGTGGTCAGAGGCCTCAATACAATAGACAAGAGGCTCATGGTGCTTTTCTTTGTTAGTCCTGTGATGCTGTCAGAGATCTGTGATTCTGGGTCTCCCTGGCTCTTCCTGATGCCTGTGTGAGTGAAACTCGAACTGAGTGAGATTCTGGGGAGCATGCCGAGGACAGGGCTTGCTGACCATTGTGTCCCTGCAGCAGCTGTGGAGGCTTGTGTTCTGTATGAACTTTGGCTGGTTTCCTGCTTGGCACATGATCGTGGCTTTCTTCATGAAGGTGGGCAAGAGGTTCCCACCTGTTGTGCGTCCAAGACTTAAAGTCCAGGACCTGGAGCAGCCGATGTAGAACATGTGAGTTCAGAGCATGAGGTTCAGGCTGAGGTAGACCCCCAAAGAGTCCAAATCCCCTCCCTGTGCTCTGTGAGAGCACATGCTTCCCAGCAATCACTGATGTCCTTTCTGCTCCTCAGACCCGGTAGACTGTTTTCTACACCAGGACCCTTGCTTATCCTAAACCTGGTTCTATCTCTCATCATCCATATCTGGTTCCTTGTCACCCTCAGGTCATCACCTTGCTAATTGTAACCCACACCCAATTTCTCTTTCATATCATCTTTTTTTTTCTTCACAACTGTTATCACCATCTTTAATTACTAGTATCTTTTATATGTTACGATAATATTCAATGACTTGTCAATATTCTTGTCTGTCTCCCCTTTTTGACCAGACTCCACGAGGACCGGCTAATACATATGTATTATGGACCCAGCATCTGGAGGAGCCTAGCATCAGGTAAATGCCCCCCAAAACAAGTGTTGAGTGAGTAATTCCCTTCTGTGAACCAAGCCCTCTTCTAAATGTAGCAAGACCAGCATTTTACAGAACCAATGTGGGCACCCAGTTAAAAATCACAAGTGGCTTTACTAGCTCTTCTTGGTGGCTGATTGTATGTGTTGGGCAGGGGGATCATGGCCTGAGTGTTTGTACAGAAGAGCCTCCCGCCAGAGTCACCCCTAGAGTTCTGACTGCATTGCCAAACCCACAACCTGTATGTAGGCTGATCAGGGATGGAAACAGGTTGCCACTCCAGTTGGTGCAGATGGCTGCCATGAGGACTGTGTTGTGAAAGATTCTGCAGCTATGAGAAAGTGTGTATGGATTGATTTTCCAGGTCTGTACCAGGTAAGGGAAGGGAGAGGGACATGACTGCCCTGGGTTGACCGTCTCTGCCCTGGGTGCTCACTCCCCTTTACTGGAGGAAAAGAGCCCTTTCCTTGACCTTCATGCTCTGCCTAGGTAGGGTTGCTGACCACATCTGTATGAAGGGCAATGTTGTGGTTTTGGCCTTTGGTATCTGAATCCTCAGCCACCTAATCTTCACTTCCCTCTGCTAAATTACACATATTGCTGATAACTTCTAGAAGGATAGGGATTCCTTCCATAGGACTTCCAAAAGACTTGGAGAGCCTTGTAATAGAGAATTTAGAGATGCCCGTGCCAGGTGGTAAATTAGAACCATTCATTCATTCATGCAACCCCTCATTTATGAGCTATACACAGAGCATTTTGCTAACTCCTACAGATACAGACCCAAAGAGGAGCCATTCTTGCCCTGTGGTGGACACTCAGGGAGTATCATGTTTTTAAACAATCAATTAATTGCTTAGATCATGTCCCTAAAGTCACAGTGTTGAGGGGAAGACAGAAAGGTGAACAGAATGTTATACTGCAGTGTGAAAGGGCCCAGAGGGGGAGCCACACCACTGCCTCTGGCTGGTTGGAGAAGGCTTTCTGCAGGAGGGGGGTGTCCTTACTGAGACTGAAAGAATGAGAAGTGGTGAGCCTTGGAATGGGGTGGGGAGTAAAAGAGGGAATGAGCAGCAGCTCAGAGAAAGACCTGAGAAGAGATCAGCAGCCACAGGGACCTGCCCCTTTCTCTGTGTGACTAGAACTTGGACCAGGAAGGTGAGTGATAAGGGGGTGGATGGAGCGCTGATCAGGACAAAGGTCATGAAAGCCTTCGCTGTCATGTTAAGCTTGTTTCTCAAGGTTACTCAGTAGCCTGCAATACAAGACTCTTCTTGGGCAGAACTTCTCAATGGAGAAAGATAGATAAAGAGAGAGAGAGAGAGGGAGAGAGAGAGATTGAGAGACGGGGTTAGAGCATAATATGAGCTTGAGATGAGTTTTGGCTTACCCATCAATAATATATAAAATTATGTTTTACCACATCTTCATGCTCTCACTGATATTATTGTGTGTGTTTTATTTTAACTCCTATGCATTTTCCACGAGAAATAAAATCTTTTACTTGCTATTTCTTTCCTTCCTAGAGAAGCTGAACTTCTTATTTGCATCTTTGTTGCACTGAATTTTCCTTTTTGTGACTCTCTTTTCTCCTTCTTTACTGGTCACAAAGGCAAAAGCAGATCCAGGCCTCCAAGGGAAAGTGGGCTCCCATTCAGTCTGTCTGGTTCTAGATCCTATATGTTTCACCCTAGTCTGCAGAATGAGAAGAGACACACCTGCTGCATGAACCCCGTGCCTGTATCCACCTGCTGTGTGTCCTCCACTAAATCACTTACACTAGCTGACATTGAGTTTCCTCACGAGGTTATAACAGGGTCCTTTCCAACTCTGAAATTCTGATCCTGTCTAGACTTCAAGGGTTTGCTAAGACTTAGAAACCACTACAGAATTCAAACAAATCTCAAAAAAACAATTAGCACGACACTAGTATTGATGGCTTCACCTGTTATTTTGAAGAGTCTGTAGCCAGAGGGTGTTTCAGAGTGTGTTAGGCCACATTGCACCCATTGGTTACCTGGACAGGAAAGTCTGTTCATGCAGCCTTTGGGGACAACCACAGCTGAAAAGCATTTTATCCCCTCAATAATAGTAGATGAGTAGGTACCATCTGTGCCTGTGAATGACTTTGTCTGAAAAGGAAGACGCGGTAGACACAGACCGATGCAGCCTGCCCCCAGCAGCCTTCTAATAATTATTCCTGTCACCTCATCAAGGCATTTGGTACAGCTGTGTATTCAGGAGTCAGTGCCAAGGACCCTGTTTAACTAAGCATCTTACATCTCTTGTCTCCATCAAAGATCCTGTCAGCAATTCTATGAGATGTATTATGATCCTCTGTTTACAGATGGGGCAGCTGAAGCTTAATAGAAGTAGCCAGGTGACCAGAGCATCTTGAATCCTGACTGTCTTCTTTTAACCACCAGGCCATTGTGGACTGTGCGCCCTCTGCTGGTTATCATCCAAACTTGCATGTGTTTCCTCTGGTTAGTGAATGCTTGGAAAGGAAGCTCTCCTGATGCATCCTGGGGATGGCCTTGTGCTTGTGTGTTTGTTAAGTAAGTAGTCATGTGCTCTGAGCTCCATCTGAAATTCTTTTATTCTTGGCTCATGGGGCCCCTTCTCTCTCACATACCTCCTTTCTCCACCACCCAAAAGTACCTGTTCCCTGTCTCTTGCAACCAGGGTCTTGTATTGGCCTCTCCTTGGCAGGGTCCTGGGGCATCCTAACTGACTGAAGGGGAGGGACTGAGAAATTGGTGGTCCTTAAGGTGGGAGATGGGAGGGTGGAGTTTCCAGGGCTAAGTATTGCCAGGCCCCATCTGCTCCACAGTGAGTCCTGTGCACAGGAATACACCACGATGAAGAAAGAGGATTACTTCTGGTCTGATCTCTCTGCTGATGAGCTCATCCATAGGCACTGGATCCACAGTTTGCACCTGCCCCAGGACTCATTCACCAAGCATCCATCCCTATGTGTAAGTGGGGTGGCCAGTGGGTTCTTTGGGGGGTTAGACTTTATTCCTGCCTTGAGGTTGGGGAACGGAATGCAGTGGGGCCTTGAAGGTGACACCAGGCCTCATCCTCTACCTCTCTTCACATTGTCAGTTCCAGAAGAGGCAATACAGGGGCAGCATGTGTGTCCACACATTCCTCTTGGCCCACGACTATGTGGAGTCCCTGCACTAGGACTTCTTGGCTAACGTGCCTTATGGTAAGAATGACAACCTTGTTCAACAAGTGAGAGTTCATCTTGGGCCCAGATCTTCCATTGGGGTCTGACTCCATCTCTATTTTTTTCTTTAATAATTATTTTTTTATTGTTTAAAGTATTAGTAATAGTAATACATATGTCTCCATTTCTTTCCCCATTTACCTCCCCCACAGCTTACCCTTCTCCCCAGTAAATGCCCTCGCCTTCCCCACAGTGTCTTATATCCATTGGTTTTATTTATATGAATGTGTACAAGTCCTTCGATCGATCTCTTACAGCTCCTCTCCCCCAACATTCTCTGCCTTCCCACTATACTTTCACAGTCTGATCAATGCTTCTTGGCTCCTGTGTCTATTTTTACCCCATTTCCTTCATTTTAAAAATCTTTCCTCTGCAGAATAGAAATAAACATATAATGACAAAAATAATTGAGTCCCAATGTTAATGTCAAACAGTACTGAGTACCAGATTCAATGTCAAACAGTTCCTTATGTGTACATATCAGCAATGACATCTTGATCGTGAACACATGGTTGGAATGCAGGTCCGACCATCTCTGGTTTGGTCCTAGGCATCCTGCAGCACCAAACAGCTGCAGACAGCTAACAAGACAAGGTGCCCAGCATCGTCCATCTCTGGACTGTTTCTCCTCTTGTCTGAGTAGTTGTAGCAGACCTGTCAATTCCTGTCTGTTACAGGATTCCACATGGTCTTGGAGTTGTTTTCTGAAAATATACGAACATATTCTTGACCAAAGTTAATAAAGGAATCTTTTCTATAAAATTGACTAGAGATCTTTTTCATATTGCCGAAATGATTTTCCTTTGGCTTATTTTGACATCATGAGTGTTTTTCATGGGCGTCTTGCTGTTAGAATTACAAAGGAAAATTAATTTCTGTAAAGTAAAAATTTTCTAGATGTAATTTCCTTACAGGGTATTTTTCCTTATATGATATTACTTAACTCTCCCCTCTTCTTTTTGATTAATGGAGTCTTTTGTACATTATATAATGCAGCCTTGATAACGTTAAATTTTATTTTTTCGCACAACAGTATAATATTTTTACGTTCATTGCTTGTTAAGCAATTTCACCATTAGATGATTTACCAATAGTAATTTTAGTTAATACTTTAGGGACAGCATTTTGTCCAGTACAATTAAATTTTCTTTAATATTCACTTATTTCAATTAGCCAATTTAATTAATCTGAAAAATTGATTACTATTTTACTGTCAAATTTAATACTCTACCAACAATCTTACTTTACCTTGTAAATATTAGTGGAAAGGATTATTTGCATGCTTGGGTAGGCCCTGAGCATTCCTGGTGCTAGTTTGATTTAGATATAGCACAGCTGCTGTAAGCCAAGTCTCAGTTACCTGCATCGTGATCTGACCTGGGCCAAATCTCTGTTACCTGGATCCCTATCTCAGCGGGGCAGGGGAAGTGAAGCAGCTATGGGGGCAGGAGTCTTCCCTCAGAATGTGTGGGAATTAAGGCACCTGCAGGGTTGGGGTGTGAGTTTCAGTGCCCCATCTGTTTGACCCCCAAGTTCTATCCTGATGGCCCCTCTGCGACTGTGCCCGTTGTAGGTTATTCCTTCCCTGAGGAATCTTACCTGTCTCTGGCGAAGCAGTCATCCTCCGGGGACGAGCAGGGTGATGTGATTGATGTTCAGTCCTGTCTCCTTGGTAACCCATGCCCCTGTGGTTTCCATGACAGCACCTGCCTTGGGATCCTCTCGCCTGCTGATGGGGGCAACAGCACTGATGGCATATCTCGGGGAACTCAGGTTTCTTCTCCAAGGAGGGCCCAGCTCACACCATTGGGACAGGGACTGATCCAAGGTACCAGCCACCACAAAGCTTCAACCTCAGCATGAAAGGAAAGCTCAGGCAACAACTGAGAGCAATTGGAATGTGAGGAGAGGGTCTCTCTTGGAAAAAAAAGGGGGGGGGCAAAATGGGGCAATATAGAATGCTCCAGTGCCTTCCCAGTGCCTTAATTCCTTCTGAAGGGGATTAACTCCTACCATGTCCTTTGCCCCCATCTCATAGAGCAATATTCTTTCAATCCATGTTACTCAATCCTTCATCCATCCAGCCACCTATTCACCGATCTATTCATTCATCTGCCAGTATTTCCACAATCAATTCATTCATCCGTATGCCACTATTTCCTTCCATGCACTTGCTCATCCACATGCCAATGTTTTCTTCTATGAAAGTCATCTGTCAAAATGTGCAGTCAGACAGTCAGCCACTTCTCCTCCTGTTTCTACTATTCCTACCTGTTCCTGCATTTCCCACTTTTCTTTCGCCCATGTTTCTGTATTTATATCCATTCACCCATCCTTCCATCCGTGTGTCTTTTGATTTTCCAGTCCATCTGTCGACCTGCCTATAAAGTCAGCCATCAATCCATTCATCAAAGCCCAACACCCCAGTTTGCTGGTTGAACTTAAGTCCAGGATTGTGGTAGATGGACATTTTGCATGTAATGTTTTGGGAGAGGCTTTGTACCAAATGATTTACAAGCTACCTCCCCCTGCCCAGCTCAAATAATCAGGGGTTCCATGTGTTAGTATCACCCTTTTCTCAGTGAGCAAATACATTTTGTGCACCTACATATTTACTTCCCACAGAATCTGCACTTTCAAGGTCACTGCCAAAGCTGGGACATCCCCAGTCCTGGGTTCTGAACCGCCAGTCTCTTCTTGTCACATGATACTTGTGGCTGGGGCACAGAGAAGAGAAAGAGCCAGGGGTAAGCAATGTGGGTGTTAATATTTGGAAAAGTGGTACCCAGCATCTCTTTGAGGACAGTAAATGTATGGGGTGTATGTTTCTTTTTAGAAGCAGCTCAGAACCTCATCTCTCTTTCCCCAACACTCCCTCTTGCACAACCAGGAGAGTAACTTCCCATATTTTTTTGCTTTTGTTTGAGAGGAGGTAATCCCCAAAGTGGTGGTTACTTGGCCTCCAGAGTGAGGCTCAAATCTCAGCCCTGCCCTATGGAGCAGCTGCAGTCCTCATACACTTCTGATGGGAAAACTGATTTCTTATTACATAGCGCCATTGTATGACACACCAGTCCACCCTACAAAGCTATTTAAAAACATGAAGCAAAAAACAAAAAACATTGTTCTTTCTCCTTAGTCTGAGTTGAGTGACTTGGGACAATGAATTTATCTCCTTGAGCTGCAGTTTGTTCATCTAATAAGTAAGAAGTACTAATGGAACCTTGTAAAAAGCATTTGGGAGGAGTCAGTGGGAGCATGCCTGCAAAGCACTTAGCAGAAAGCCTGGCATCTGGAAATGCCCTTCTGACTGTGGCTGCAGTGCTCTTTCTTGCTGGTGATTGTGGTAGTTAATAAGTTGTTTGGTTGACAAGCTTCCCAGGGCCTAGCATTCATCTGAACATGATCATTGCCTGAGCATCTTGCAGAATGAACAAACCCAATCGCTCTCAAAGCATTTAGCACCGCTCAGGGTGACAGAAGAGAAAACAGGCAATTGCAACCCTGTGTGATGGCATGGAGTTGGAGCAGAGTGAAGGCTCTGGCCAAGACTCACGATGGGAAGGTCTCAGCAGAAGCTGTGACTCTAAAGATGTCTGTGGACTTGATTTTCCTCCAAGGACATTCAGCCCATGGACTCTGTTGAAATTACTGCAGAAAGCCTTGAGAGAGCTTATGTTCGAACTGACTCATTTCACAGCTGGGAAAACTGAGGCTCAGAGAGGAGAGAGGACCAGTTCAATGTGGGTGTAAGATGAGGATTTGAAAGTTTTCTAACTTTGAGGCTTTGACCCTACT